>BRYA01000546.1:0-27671 GCA_030267965.1 Triparma columacea
ACTTTTCTAACCTAACCCACTTTTCTAACCTAACCCACTTTTCTAACCTAACCCACTTTTCTAACCTAAACCACTTTTCTAACCTAACCCATTTTTCTAACCTAACCCATTTTTCTAACCTAACCCAATTTTCTAACCTAACCCATTTTTCTAACCTAACCAATTTTTCTAACCTAACCCACTTTTCTAACCTAACCCATTTTTCTAACCTAACCCACTTTTCTAACCTAACCCACTTTTCTAACCTAACCCACTTTTCTAACCTAACCCAATTTTCTAACCTAACCCACTTTTCTAACCTAACCACTTTTCTAACCCTAACCTCTTGCCTAACCTGTGAAAAAGTAACGGTTATCGTATCCCACTTCCTCAATATTCACAAACTACTATAACATTTCCACAATACATCTACTACACTTCCTTAATACTCACAAACCACTTTAAAACTGCTGCAGTACTCAACATACACCTCACACTCAATAATCAAAATAAATACCAAATTAAATCGTTCATCCTACAAATGATGCTGCCCTATTAGTCACTCCCCATTATCCTCATCTTCTACCGAAACGACACTGCTTACTTTATATTTCCCACCTCCCAAACCTATAATATCTCCACCATCAGCGCCTCCAACACTTGCTCTCCTAATACTTTTTCTCAAAGCACCTAATAGACCACCCTCAGCTTCAGCGTTGACACTTGCTCTCCTAACACTCTCTTTCCTTCTAGCATCTCCTGCTCCTGGAATGTATTCAACTGGCACTCTAGCTCTCACTGCGTCATCGAACCATTCTGGTTTCTCTCTTTCCCAACTCTCCCAATTAGTATTTACCCAAGCTCTCACTTCATCTTCAACTGACTTCCAATGATGCTTTGACCTTTTGAATGTGAAGACTGCTTTGATATTATCTGTGCCCCCTCTGAAACTTTGTACTGTTAAATCTTTGCCCCTTTGCAAACTGTAGAAGGTGCCCAAGTATTTCCTTATAATGCTCAAAAAAAAAACTACAAAGGAAAATATAGTGAATGGTATAACGAGTCTAACTACTGCCCATGCCAATTTGAGCTTCTCCTTTGCAACATCTTCCCTTTCAGCTATAATTATAGCTACTGGAAGACTTCCCATTGTCAATACAAATCCAAACATCCAATACATCCCTCCAACCTCATTAGGATGCCTAAACTGCACAATTGACGTAAAGTCTGTCACAGCTTTAACCACCACTCTAGCTACAATGCTACTCACTATTTCTGCATTGCCACCTGCAGGAATCCAATACCAAAAGTCTCCTCTCAAGACCTTAACACACAAGTACAGACTAAGGTCGGCACCAACATAGAGAGAGACCCATCTACCACCAAGTAGCCCTAATACAACTATTGTCATGCACCTTATCACAAGCATACCTGCACTGAAGAACATCATTGAGCCAAATATAATATATCTTTTGGTGGGATTTGCAGGCACATAACCATAAAAGTCAGGAACTTGCTCTCTCTTCACTGGGTCAGTATCATAGTCATAGCTGATAGTTGCTGATGTATATCCTGTTGTCAGCGCTGAAACTGAAAGTGAGACCCAAGCTGCAACTTCAACAGCTCGATCATGTGTTGCAATAGCCATAAGTTGAATGATTACTCCAGGTATGGCTTCAGCAAACATTTCTGCAACTTTCATCAACGACATTTCTGTCAAGGCATCCATTGTTTGTCCAGCCTCTTGCTTTTCACCCATCGCAACTCTATAAGCATCTACAGCAGGTTTAAACCCAATCAAAATAGGAAACCACTCCCTCAGCACCCTCTTCATTCCCAGTTTCTTATTCTGCAACCAAACCACAAGCATTTGAATCGCAATTGACACTGCCAAACTTGCAAAAGATGCCTTAAAGTACCCATACTTCTCATTGCTCAAAAACATGAATGTCACATACAGATCAGTCACCAAATCAGCCATACTTGTAATAGCCCCAACTGTCACTCTTGCTTTTAACCCCCAAGGAACTTCCTCCAATAGTCTGTAGCTAATTGTCTCAAGCATAGGTCTGAACCATTCATATTCCTCATCAATTTCCTGTAAAGCAGGGAAATTTAAGATGAAGGCATCCACTGCAGCAGCTGGCTGTGTATTAATAGCCAAGCTCCTCGCAAGAGACTCTCCAATCTCCCTTCCATCCTTCTCCTGCAGCTCAATTGCCTTACCCTCTACCTTCCTCAACTTGCACAGCTTATTCTTGACAACAGCGCCAAGCATTGGTGTGACAAATGTGTATTTCTCTACGGTCTGTCTCAAAATATAGTTGTTCGCCATAAATAAACTAACCGCTTCCTCCTTTGTCATTCCTTTCTTCCTGAAACTTATTGCAACCAACAGTTGCTCACCCAACAACTTTCCTATTTGGTTAGGATCTAAACCTGTATAGTCTTGTGTAGTATCGTTCACAGCATGTGAAGAAACCAATGCACCTCTGTTGTCCAAGCCAACACTAGCTCTCCTAATACTTGCTCTCAAAGCACCTGCTAGTCCACCCTGAGCTTCAGCGTCAACACTTGCTCTCCTCACACTCTCTCTTCTTCTAGCATCTCCATCTGCTGGAATGAACTCCTCTGGGACACTTGCTTTCCTCACATCAGTAAACCAATCTGGCTGTTCTTCTTCCCATTTAGCCCAGTTTAACTCAACCCATTTCTTAATTTCTCCTTCAATTGAGACCCACTGATGCCTGGAACTTTCAAAGACCTGAATCTTCATTGCATCATTTTCTTGTTCAAGAAAATATGCCATAAAATAGTCCTTTGATGTTAGTGTGCTCCAGAAGGTATGCCAGTACTTCTTCTCAATGTTCAAAAAGAAGACAGCAAAGCACATGGCAGTTGTTGGTATGAAACTCCTCACAATCGATGAAGCAATTTCAATAGCTCTCTCATCAACATAAGGTGAAGCTACATATATTGACACTGGAAGGCTTGCCATTGTCAACAGAAGACCCAACAACCAATATACTCCCCCAACTTCATTAGGATGTCTAAACTGTGCAATTGAAGTGAAGTCTACAATGACCTTTACCACCACTCTAATTGCAATACTCATCACAATCTCTAAGTTACCCCCCAATGGTATAAAGTACCAAAAGTCGCCCCTCAATATCTTAACCAACAAGTACAGACCAAGGTCAGCACAAATGTAAAGAAAGACCCAACTACCTCCCATCAACCCAAGAAGAACTATTGTTGTACACCTTATTAGAAGCATCCCCGCTGACGAGAGCAACATAGACACAAACACTACTGTTCTCTTGCTTGCTTTTGCTGGTATATACCCATAAAAGTCTGGTGCATATTCTCTCTTAGCAGGGTCTGTGTCCCAGTCATAACTAACTGTTGCAGAGGCAAAGCCTGTTGTTATTGCTGACACTGCAACAGAAAGCCATGCTGAAGTTCCAACATCTTTGTCACTTGTTACTATAGCCATAAGTTGGATAATAACACCAGGAATTGCCTCAGCAAACATCTCCATAACTTTCATCATTGTCATCTCAAACATTGGGTCCACTGCAGCCCCAACCTCTTGCTTTGCTCCAGTTGCCACTCTGTAAGCATCAACTGCAGGCTTGTACCCAAGCAAGATTGGAATCCACTCCCGCACCACCCTCTTCATTCCCAACTTCCTGTTTTGTCCCCAAACACAAAACATCTGAAACCCAATTGACACTGCCAAACTTGCTAAAGAGGCCTTAAAGTACCCATACTTCTTATCTCTCCAAAACTTATGTGTCACATACACATCAGTCAACAAATCAACCATGCTTGTGGCAGCACCAACAGTCACCCTTGCCTTTAAGCCTAACTTAGACTTCGTAAATAGATTCATAACAATCTCTTCAAGCATGGGCCTTAACCACACTTGTTCATTTATAACCTCCTGCACTTCAGTGAATTGATGTGCCCACTCATCTACAGCATGAGCAGCAGACAAAGTAGTCAACATTGTTGCTGCCATGGCACTTCCAATCTCCCATCCCCTGGCTTCTTCCTCACTCTTATCTTCTCCCTCAGTTGTTGTTCTCCTTTTAAGGTTGTTCATGACCACAGCATACAGCATAGTACTCATGAAACCATGCTGCTCTGTCATCTCTCTCAGTGCCCGATTGGCCACAATGAATTCTCTCACGACCTCTACCTTACTGTCCCCAGAATTCCTTTTCTTCAGTCTTGCCATCAGCTGCTCTCCAAACCTCCTCCCATCCTGTTCCCTTGCTTCAGTGCTTTTCAGCAGATTATCAAAGTAGTAAGCAGCATCAGTTGCTATGCCCAGGTGATTGATTACACTCTGTTTGCTGGCAGCTTTTTCTAGACCCTCCTGTCTAGTCATCATTTCAACATCTGTCTTCATCTGATCTGCCTGGCAAAACTTTGCGACAGTGAAATGCCCTCCTTGGCGAACAATGATTACTAGTGTCTGGTTGTTGACTCTTTGAAGTTCAAGCTGGTAGTCAGCTTGGCTTTTAAGGTCCCAGAAGAATGCTGCAACTTCCTTGTGGGATGCTCTCACAGTTATTGAAGTCTTCCCCCACCCCACTCCCTTCTCTGCCTTTATCAATGTCTGAGCAGACAATGCACCACTGATCTCTTGAGCTCCATCAATTTCGTCAAAGTTGCTTTCAATACCTGGTGCTCCCTCAATTGCAATCTCCTCAAATGTTTCAATGGTCTGCTGTCTATTAAAGGCATCAGTGTCTCTGCTTCTGTCAAACTTCTTCCTCAAATTTGAGACTTGTGCAAGAAACCTTGGTGCAATCTTGTTCGTGATGGAAGAGTAGAAAACACCACCAAGGTCTACATTTGTTGTAAAAGTCACTGATGTTTGTGGCACACCTCCAATAGTGCCAAGTGGCTCAAATACCCATACTGTGTGTGCCTTTGATAACACATTCGCAGCCTTCACTGGAAAGTTTTTGTGAAGATCGACTGTGTCTTCAACATCAATGATAACTTTGCCATCATCTTGCTTGCACCAGGTAATTTGACTCCGACTATCACGTGGAGATAAACCAGGGAGACCAAGCTCTCTCGTTGTAATGTAGTAGTTGGTGTGTGGATTAACTTTGATGACTTTCAAAAAGGTTATTCCATTCTTCTTAGCTTTCTTAACTTTCTCCCTGCTGTCTAGACCAACTATTTCATTTGCTGCACACTCCTGCACACTAGCATCTACTACAGTAGTGGCGACACCAGTCCCACTGCTCGCCCCATCAACATAAACTAGCTTCATCTTGACCCTCTCATCAGGACTCTTCAAATCATCAAAATTCCTCCCCTTCTTGCACTTCTCGTAGAACTCCATCCCTTTCCTGATTGCCACCTCCTCCTCCTCTGTATAATCTTGAGGCTCATTCTTTATGATATTTGCAAGGTATTCCAGCGCAGCCCTGTCAATCTTGTCATCACTCAGGTGAAACTTCTTCCGCAATTCAATCATGTTGCTTGCATACCCGGTTGACAAGCGATTCATGACAAAACTGGGCACAGAGCCCTTGATGTCCACCTTGGAAGCAAATATGACTCTAGTCTCGGGAACACCACCAGTGGTTGTGAGAGCCTCAAACATCAAGGTAGTTGTTGCTGATGCAAGAACAGTTCCAGAGCTCAATGGAAATTCTTCATCAAGCAAGTTGGTGTCCTTGTACACGGTCCAACAGACCTTGTCTCCTTCCTCCTTTTGCCAGCAAATAAAGCTTCTCCACTCCCTATCAGAAAGCCCTCGTACCCCAAGACTCCTCCTGTTTAAATAAAGCTGTGAGTGGCCATTCAATTTCTTTGTTTCGATTGCCTTGTACTTCTTCCCAAGTTTTGCCTGCCTCTGCCTTGAATCCTTAATAAACTCGTATGCCACACATTCTGCAAGTGAAGCATCGACAACAGCCTCACATATCCCAATGCCTTGAGATTCCCCCTCAAGATGGACAAACTTCATCTTCACCCTGGGTTCTGGACTCTTCACATTCTTGAATTTCTTGCTTGCCATGCACTTCCTATAGAACTCCTTGCCATCCCTCATCACTGCTTCCTCCTCTTCGCTATAATCCTGCGGCTCATTCCTAATAATATTGGCAAGAGCCTCCAGCGCGGCTTGGTCAATCTCCTCATCAGTCTGTCTGGTGTCGCAGACACTGATGGGGGGCAGTTCCCTCTTCTCATCTTCTTCGTCCACCAGATTTTCGGCGCTGTCAAGCTCGTCGGTGGGATCGTGGACGCGAGTAACGCGTCCCTTCTCCATATCATTGTCATCAATTGAGGCAACAATGTCTTCAGCAGCACCAACAGTCTCCTCATTTACTTCGCTCTTGACGTCGACAAATTTTGCTTGGTCGGTGGTGCCCCTCTTGACATCGGTCGCGGCGACGTGCTCGTCCTCCAGCTTGGGGCTCGCTGCAGTGCTCATTTTTACACTAAAACTGGCTTTCTTGGTATCTAACGCGTGCAAGGGCGGATAACTAGGTGCGGTGAGCTAAGTGAAAAGTAAGTCGAGCTTCGTATGCTATTTACGACCAGTTCCAAGAAATTGCCAACAAGTCCCCCTTTTTGCCCCAACAGTCTTGCCATCTGCTGTGTTCTTCCACCATTGATCTCCCCAATGAAAAGGTTTGCGGAGGCGTCGAAGCATCACTTTCTCGACATATTACCCCCCCCCCCCCCTCTGCCTCACTTACCTTGACGAATATGCTGTCCGCAAGCTTAGGTTTGAGCCTTGAGCAGGAGGGCTCACGGCAGGATGGAAATAATGTGGTTGTTGAACAGCGGGGGGATCAAATATGCAACAAAACTTTGGAGGGTGTCGTAGAAGAATGGAAAAGTTGAGTTACGGGGTGCGAGAGGTCCTAATGGGGGAGATCACCAAAACCAGTAAAGCAGTTGCGGCGAGGGGGGAGTGTTTGTGGGAGGCCTAGGGGAAGTTTTGCTTCAACGAGAAAGGTTTTGCGTCGAGTTCGATGTCGAGAAGAGCTGAGGTGCTCTTAATTTGGTGTTAGGTAGTCGTACACTAGATTAATTTTGTGGTTAAGGATGTGCACTTGCAAATCGAAAATCGGAAAAATTGAATTGTCTATTTTATACCTACGAAATATATATTATTCTTAACAATCACAGTTATAAAATAATTTAGTATATATGATAATATGTAACTTGTTTTGATATCTCAATAATATAATTTTATTAATGTCTCAAGTGTAACTTAATATATGCAATCATCATTAGTGTATTGTATTTTGAATATTTTGGTATGTTTCTATTACCTAAATAAATATTTGAAATTCTTCAGGTGTGCAATATTTTGCTATATGGATTGTTGTACATTTTGAAATCAATTGATCAAATTTGATACAAACTTCAAGATATTTTGGTAACAACAAAGAATTTAGAAGACTTTTGAAAAATGTTGCGAGAGACAAATAAGAAAAAAGGAAAGCGCCGCGAGTAGTTTAGTCGTCGGCTCTACTACTTCTCGTTTATTCGTCTTTTATTTTGTATACCTTTGAATCGCCGATAACGACCTCACTCTGTCCTTAACCTCTCATTCGGATCTCACCTTCTCCAAAGCGACCTAGACAAAAATCTACCAATCGAATGTCTCGTACGTCTTCCTCGGGTCCCCGGCTTCGATTCTTTACGGCGGACGATGCCCTTGAAATAGATCACGCGTCTTCTTCCACAATCACTGCAAATCTGTTATCTTCCCCGATCTCCCAAGAGAGATTGCCTCCCTTTAGTAGGAAGAGGCGGCGTCGTCCCAGCATCGTGAATTCTCTGGAGAGCGATGACTGCAACCGGGCCAGGTCTGTTATCAAGCTCGAGCACCTCGGTGAACGGGGGGGGAAGTTGATTTGCCTCATCCAGTTTGTTGCGTTTTTAATCAGCATCTCCCTCATTAGCGTGGGGTACTACTTTTCGGAGCGTAGCTTGGCGATGGAGGGGGACAGGACCGGCCAGAAATGTGATGAGTTTTACACACCCGCCTCCTCCTTCTCCTCTTCCTACTCGTCTACTCAACCTCCCCTTCTCTCATCTTGCATGACAATCATATCTGGGGAAGATGACTCTTCTGTGTCGACATTCTCCTCAACGATGACTAACTTGGGGTCGGTGCTTGGTCGAATTGACCTCCACGTAGCCTTCCCCAACGGAACCTCCTACGGTATTGATGACTCAACGACATATGCCCCTAATGATGGGACAACAATCATGCTCAATTATGACCTAGTGCTTGCTGGTTGTGGGAAGAAGCCTTCCACAAAGTGCGAGGAGGAGGACTGGCTGAAAGTACTCGAGATTACCGACGCGACGACCTTCGTGAATGAGGGGGAGGACAGTTTAGGGTACTCCTATGACCATTCCAGGTTCTTTAGCGTGTTCCAGAATCAAGAGAACATAATAAACCACGGCTGGGTTTCGTCGTATAAACTCCAGGTAACCCTCTACAACAACACGAAACTACTGTCCCCGGATACTAATCAGCTCTTCTTCATCTTTGGTTATGACGACATACAGACGCTAACCTTTGAGAAGGCGTTGAGGGTAGTTTTCTTCGTCTTGAACTTATCCGTTCTACTGTACTGGCTTTACAAGAACAACGTGTCGCCTTCCACGAGAAGTGACTTTAAGATGTGGGTAGAGGAAAAGAAATGGATAACCTTCCTTCTCGTTGGAACGGTAAGTGGCGAAGCAACATACACCAAGAATTTATTAAGCACTAAACGCGACGTTTTCCCACTCGTCGCTACGCAGGTCCTCTTTCAGAACCCAATTCTCATCATCGCTCAATTCAACGAAGCCCCATCTCTGGGTCTCGCGTTGGCTACCAAGTGCAATCAACTGTTCGCGTTCGGGGTCCTCAGTTGGGTCTTCCTGCTCTTCTCTGACGGCATGGCCTTCCACTCCAAGACTCCCTTCCAGTTTTACTTCCCAAAGACCCTTCTCATCCTGGTTTACCTCTGCGCTACCCTGTCATTCGAGCTCCTCTCCGCTCCCATCTTTGTTTCGACCAAGTCCCGCTCCCCCCTCTTATCCACGTACAACTGGAGCAAGGATCTTAGGTGAGTGCGGTCGACCACGCAAGCCATTATTGCAACCAGCTCTCACCTGGCTTATCGCTCCCTCCCATTTGCCCCCTCTCCCCCCCACTTAGGCTCGCGGATTTCTACCTTGGCCTGGTCATCCTCATCCTCAGCTTAATCATGGGAATCTCTTTCGTCCTGAACACCCGGGAGGTGAGAAAAGAGGAAGCAATTAGGACGGCGACTTGTAGGACGAAGCTAAGCACTAACCTTCCCCACCCCCCCCACTCCCCCAGACGATCCGTACCCTCAACAAGCTGCCCTACATTGAGTATCGCTATCAGCATCTATCTTATCGCTTTTACTTTGTTCATTCCCTCTCAATTTTCTTCTACTCGCTGGCTTCGTACGGCTTGACGCTCTGGCGGGTGTTTCTGGACATTAGCGACAGCGACATTTATTCCGTGAACTTTCAGGAAGAGGTGAGGATGTTTGTGGAGGACAATCCACGTCGAAGCTAGCCCCCACTAACCTGCGCCATACTCTCAGTTTAACATTCTGCTCAGGACGACGACGTCGAGCTTTGGGCAGCAGCTCTTCCTTGCGGTTTACGTGTACGTGATCGCGTACCTCTTCCTCCCTCCCTCCAAGAAGTCCTTCATGCAGTCCCTCCTCCTCAAGAGCTTCTCTAAGTGCGAGGAGCCCACACCCAACGACTCAGTATTTTGCTTAGAAACCGCCTGTTGGTTGCTCGAGTGCGCGTGGCAGAGCTACTACGACCCCCCCGGCTCCTCCACTGTCGGTGGGTGGGGTGACATGGATATGGAGCAGCACGGTCTCACGGTCGTGGATCAGATCCACAACGAGAAGAACGAGACGCACGTAGTAGTAGCCCGCGACAACCGCCGCAACCGCATCGTGGTGTCCTTCCGGGGAACTTCTTGCCAGAAGCACTGGTCAACCAACCTCAACTACAGCATGAGGAGGTTCAATTTTGACGCCCTCACCATCCCCGACGCAGTGCAGAAACTGCTGAGCGACGAGTTGGTGAGGGTGGCTAACACGACTTCAAGCCCTGATTTCAATGACCCTGCCATATTTCGTTCCAAGGTAGACACGGAGACTCATTTGGGTTTCGACGACCTCAAGGTGAGGAAGGAGCACGTGGGAGCGCGATGAGATCATGACGAGATCATGCTTACGTTCCTAAACTGACCCACCCTCCCCTGTTTCCCAGAATACGCTCTTGAGGCCATCCCCCCCCCCCCCCCGAAACCCCATTTCCCGTAACCTCTTAACCCTGAACCAGAACCTCGATTCCGCCACCAGCAACCTCCACAGCATCATCGGCGACCTCCAGTCCACCGTCCTCTCCAATATAGGTGGTTCCGTCCACGGTGGTTTCATGGACGCTTACCTTTCCATCCGCATTGATCTCCTGACCTCGTTGACAAACTCTCTCCTGTCAAATCCCGCAGACGTTTACGTGACCGGTCACTCCCTCGGCGGTGCCCTCGCCAGTATCGCCGCATACGACCTGTCCCTCAATTACCTCCCCCTCCTCCGCCCTTACTTGGAGGCGAGGTGGACAGCGGAGATAAAGGAAATGGGATCGGGATGGATAGACTTCTACTCAGGCCGCCTAAAGCGGCCCCCCAGGCTCTCCCTCTACACGTTCGGTTCCC
The DNA here is from genome assembly GCA_030267965.1 of Triparma columacea. Classification (NCBI taxonomy): domain Eukaryota; class Bolidophyceae; order Parmales; family Triparmaceae; genus Triparma; species Triparma columacea. The sequence continues at coordinate 10,739 of BRYA01000546.1, forward strand.
CCCGTTGCTTCTCCCGTGTCCACGCCCGCCGTTTCTCCGAGTTGGTCCGTTCAAACTTCAGGGTAATCTGCGACGGTGACGTAGTGACTGCGTTCCCCAAGTACGCAGGTGGGAGGGGGGCGGCCTACAAGCACGCGGGGACGGGGGCGGTGGTGGATGGGAAGGGTAAGGGGCACCTGATAATTAGCCCGAGCTTCGTGGAGAAGAACTTTCAGATGGCGAATAGGACGCAGCTCAAGATGCACGGAATGCAGTGCTACAGGCTAGGGCTATGGGGGGCTATTGGACAGGTGAGGAGGTGGGGGGTGGGAGTTGGGAGGAGCAGGCGGGGGGGCGGTAGGAATAGGCGTGGGGTTTCTTCTGACATTCTTTTGCTAACTCCGTCACTCAATACAACAGACTACGGAGGAGCGCTGTCAGGCACTTGCGCAGTCCGGTCTCTCTCCAAGTGTGATACTTAAGTACCTCGCCATGAAGAGTCCAATCGACGGTTTCGACGTTGACGAGTACTACGAGGGCGACGAGGGCTATGAGGGTGACGAGGGCTACGGCGGGGCGAAGGGGGGCGCGAAGGAGCACGCAAACTCCTTCACTGCCATGGAGGAGTTTCTAGATGCAAACACGAGCGTGAGCTCAATGTCAGAGATTGTTTAATTTAGTGTGTTGTTGTGTGTTAAGTGTGTGAACTTTAAAGACCTTATTCTCAAATTACTTCAGCGCGGACCAGGTGCTTCCTCCAAAAATCATTTCTGTTACTGGAAGCATTCAACAAAGCTACACTTATTGGGCCGATCATATCGGTGTTCAGCGAGAATATGTCGTCAGATATGGACATGTTTGCGCCAAATACCACCACAATTGATGATTTCAAGGTTGAAGAATTTACATCGATGGAACCAGGTATCCTTCCTGGGTTTCAAGGACACAACAAGGGTACAACGACAGTGGATGGTATCAAGGAAGCGGAAAGCGGGGAGGTGGTTGAAGATGGTAACGTGGTACAGCATGATCTGCTTGTTTGCCAACCATGTGATGAGGATGTGGGGGTTGTTGCTGAAAGGAAGACTAACAGCAAAGGCATTGGAGTGGTGGGGATGAATGGGCAGGTGGTTGCAGGGTTGTATGAGTACGATGAGAAAGAGATAGACAAGAAGCCTTACCGCTGCACACAGAGAGGATGCAAATATAGGGCGAAGGAGAGAGGCATGATCAAGAAGCACCTTGCTAATATCCATGATATTGGCGTAATCTGGCATACATGCCCGCAAGAATGGTGTGAGTATAAGGCGAAGCAGGCAGGCAGTATCAAGAGCCACCTTGCTAATATTCACGATGTTGGCGTAACCTGGCATCCATGCCCGCAAGAGGGGTGTGAATATAAGGCGAAGATGAGAAGCCATATCAAGAACCACCTTGCTGATATTCATGATATTGGCGTAACCTGGCATACGTGCCCGCAAGAATGGTGTGAGTATAAGGCGAAGCAGGCAGGCAGTATCAAGAGCCACCTTGCTAATATTCACGATATCGGCGTAACCTGGCATCCATGCACACAAGAGGGGTGTGAATATAAGGCAAAGCAGAGAGGCAGCATCAAGGAACACCTTGCTAATATTCATGGTATTTTGCCCTAACCCTAAACGCCTAGATACGTTGTGTAATTAAAACTTGTTGGAAAACGTCTGTTCTTTCCAAAAGCCTCAAACTTACTTCGCACCCCTTACTTTAAAGATATCCCTTATTCTCAAATTACTTTAGGGTTACGTAGAATATATTGGGTTAATTGGGGTCATGGGATTTTGTTTTGGGGTCTTTTCGGACCAAGGTGAACCATCCAGAAGCACGGTGCTTCTTCCAATCATTGCTGCTACTGTTACTGGAAGCATTCAACAAAGCTACACTTGTTGGTCCGAGCACATCGGTATTCAGTGAGAATATGTCGTCAGATATGGAGATGTTTGCGCCAAAAACCACCACAACAGATGATATCGTTGTGGAAGAAGATGTATCGGAGATTCTTGGTATCCTTGCTGAGTTTCAAGCGGGCAACAAGGGTAAATCGACAGCGGGCAGTGTCGGAGGATCGGGGAGCGGGGTCGTTGTACAAGGCGATGCTGTGGTACGGCATGATCTGCTTGTTTGCCAACCATGTGATGAGGATGGGGAGGTTGTTGATGAAAGGAAGGCTGCGAGGATGTATGAGTACGACAAGGAAGAGATAGACGAGAGGCCTTACCGCTGCAAACAGAGAGGATGCAAATTTAGGACGAAGAGGAGAGACAAAATCAAGGACCACCTTGCTTGTATTCACGATATCGGCGTAACCTGGCTTCCATGCCCGCAAGAAGGGTGCGACTATAAGGCGAAGAAGAGAGGCAACATCAAGACCCACCTTGCTTACGTTCACGACATTGGCGTAACCTGGCATGCATGCCCACAAGAGGGGTGTGAATACAAGGCGAAGGAGAGAGGCGATCTCACGAAGCACCTTGCTTATTCTCACGATATCGGCGTAAAGTGGCATAAGTGCCCGCAGGGAGGGTGTGAGTATAAGACGAAGGAGAGAAAGCAGCTCAAGAGCCACCTTGCTCACGTTCACGACATTGGTGTAACCTGGCATACATGCCCGCAAGAAGGGTGCGAGTATAAGGCGAAGGAGAGAAGCAACGTCAAGCGGCACCTTGCTAGTATTCACGGCATTGGCGTAACGTGGCATACGTGCCCGCAGGAAGGGTGCGAATATAAGGCGAAGCAGAGAAGCCACATCAATAGTCACCTGGCTCATTTTCATGGTATTTTGCCCTAATCCTAACTTTTAGATACGTTGTGTAATTAAAACTTGTTGGAGAAGTCTGTTTCTTTCCAAAAGGCGCGTGTTTGTGGCGTGTGTTTGCGGTGTGCAGTGTCTTGGAGGGGCTGGTGTCTGTCACTAACCAAAAATTGTTCACTTGTGTGAGCACTTGAAATAGATGGATCCCTTAAATTCATTCTCCACATCCAATTCATTTTAGGCCATTCAAGCGCATAATAAGTGCGGTTATTGTCTTAATATCGTCTTTATTGAGAATAGGAGTATTTGTATCTAGTTGTATCGATTTGTAGGCCAAATACAGCCATTTCAAGCAGGATGAAGTCGGCAACATCGCTGCAAAAGCTTTCACTTATCTCTCCATTAATTCCATTTATACTCATTATAAATCTTCTACAAAGTCTATATGGTGTAACATCATTCATACTACCAACAAACGTACCAACACACACACGCACTAGCCCAATTAACTCAGTCAAACAATCAGAACAAACAGACTGCTTAGTTATTGGAAGCGGTATCAGCGGATCATGCCTAAGCTTTCACCTCGCACACAATCACAACATAACTAACATCATCATGGCAGAGAAGAATCAAGAAGTTGGGGGAAACGTCATATCCAAATCCATCAAAGATGAAGATGGGGAATTCGTTTGGGAGGAGGTGAGAGGGTGGGGCTAGAGAGTTGGACTAGAGGGTTGGGTTAGAGAGTTGGACTAGAGGGTCGGGCCTTAAGATTGTTATCTTGGATCATTGTTTAGGATTATTTACCCTCACAGGCTGCCAATCGACCATTCTGAGGAACAAAACAACTCCACCCACTCACTCCCCCCCCCTACTCACTCCTCTCCCCCCAAACAGGGCCCCAACTCCTTCCAGCCGACCCCCGCAATCGTTAAGACAGCACACGAGCTTGGAATCTCCTCTGAGCTTGGTACGTATAAAACTCCCCTCTCTTCCTCTTCCACCCTTCCCTCTTCTCACCCCCCCCCTCCCCCCCTCACCGCCACAGTCCTAGCCGACGGTTCCCTCCCCCGTTTCGTGTACTGGTCAGGCTCCGGTGCAGGTACAAAGTTAGCCAACCTCCACGCCCTTCCCACCAATCTCCCAGGTGATCTCTTATCATTCAACCTTCTAACATGGCCCGGTAAAATCCGCGCCGGCCTCGGCGCAATTGGACTAATCAAACCATCACCACAACCACCGTATGAGGAGAGTATACGTGAATTCGTAACACGCCATCTAGGTGTTGAAACATTCGAGAGAGTTATCGACCCGTTTGTATCAGGCGTTTACGCGGGGGACCCGGATGAACTTGCTATGAACTCGGCGTTGAGGAAAATACATAGACTTGAGGGATTGGGGGATTTCGGACCAGGACTTGTTAGCGGGGCTATTAACAGGTTTAAGGAGGTGAGAGAGGGAGAGGGATGGGAGGAGGGGATGACAGGGTTATTTTGTTCCAATGATGTAAATATACCATAAGTACATCGATGACTATGATATGCGACGTGCATTTCGGAGACACGCGCAATGATTAAACGCCAGTAACCCCAAAATGGCTGCCAAACGACCATACTGAGGAACAAACACATGACAAAAACAATCTGTAGTAGTCTTCAAGCCAATTACTCATTTGCACCCCCCCCCCCCCCCCCAACGCACGTACACCACGTTAGATCGCCGATGAGAAGTCTCTCAATCCCCCCGATCCAGAGTGGAGGACGTACAAGTCCGGTGAGCTCGGTAGTTTCCGTCGCGGACTACAGACTCTACCCATAGCCGTATCCAAGTACCTCGGACCCTCCCGCGTCCGTCTCGGCCACGCGTTGAAATCACTTGACCGCGAGCCAGGGGGTATGTTCGTAGCGACGTTCGATACGGAGGAGGGGGAGAAGGTAATCAAGGCAAAGGCGGTCGCGCTTACGAGCCCGACTAAAACTACGAGCAAGGTGGCGAGGAAACTTGTACCGGAGGCCAAGAGACTTGAAGAGGTTTACTCACCACCTGTGGCTTCAGGTAAGGACGGTGGGGGGGGGGGGGGGTTAGAAGGGCCTCAAAGGCAAGGGGAGAGCTCTAGATGTTTCGAAACATTTAATAACCAACAACACTAACACATCCACTTAGTCACGATAGCCTACCCAAAGTCCTCCTTCAAGGATCTCCCCGGTGGTTCCCCCTCCTCCCCCCTCCGTGGTTTCGGTCACCTCCTCCCCCGAAAGATGGGCATAAGGTCACTCGGTACCATATGGTCATCAAGCCTATTCCCTAACCGCTGCCCCCCAGATTACGAGCTCCTACTTACCTACATTGGAGGAGCTAGGGACAGGGGTATAGCAGACATGAGTGAAGCCGATATTGTAGACAGGGTTAACAAAGACGTTAGGAAAGTACTACTAAAGGACAATGCACCGGACGGGAAACTACTGGGGTGCAGGGTCTGGCCGGTTGCGATACCGCAGTATAGGAGGGGGCATAAGGAAATACTGGAGGAACTTGAGAGGGGGGAAGGGAAGGTGGAGGGACTTTATCTGGGGGGGAACTATAGGACAGGGGTCGCGTTTGGGGACTGCGTGGGATTCGGGGTTGAGGAAGCGAAGAAGATTAAGGAGTTCCTGAAAAAGGAGGGGAAGGTTAGGGCCAAGCAGGAGGCTTGAGGGGAGAGGGGGGGGTAAGGGTTTGGAAAATGAAAAAAAACTTGGTATTCAGAGTTAGGCGGGGCTCCTATTTTAACTTTCGCCCCCCCCCCCCGTTTTCAATCCCCCCCCACCTTCTCCTTCCTCTTCCCCTTAACGTACTCCCTCATAGCCTCCCTCTTGTCCATGATACACTTCCCCATATCCACCTGCTCCCTCTTGCATTCCCCCTTCGTCTCTTTCCTGCATGTCTTTAGTGCCTTCACCTCACTGGAACAACCCAAGGCTAGAGCCCTACAACTCCATAGCATGTGAGCCTCAGAATTACAGGTGGGGGCGGGGGGGGAGGAGGTGGAAACATCGTTACGACCTAAGAACCAACCCCCAAACGACGACTTGGAGACAGAGGCAGATACAGCGGGGAACTTCGAAGACTTTAACTTGCACTCCTTGAGCGCGGTGCTGAGAACATCGCACTCGGAGAGTCGCTTCTCCATACCGGGGTATACTATTGTGTTGTTAAACCAATCCATTGTGATTTTATTGGGATTTTAAGGATTTGTCCCGATGCGGGGTGGGAAGAAATCTGCAAACTGAAGTCTATTTGGGAATTTAGGAATATCCAGGAGTTGCTACTAATGTATTATGAGGTTCGGTACCGCCAAATGTGCCACAATTGGAATGTTTGTGGAAAAATTGAATTAGAATGAAAATTCCCTCTCTTCTGCAATTCCTTAAAATGCCTCCCAAGCCACGTGCTAGGCATTACGACGACTCCGGCGCCTTAAACTACGCTAATATCCGAAATAACGAAGCAATAAACCCACCAACCGGCTCAAAAGTGCATCTGCAGGACAATTCTATCGCCATGGACGCCAGACCCAAGAAAAAGTCTTCGAAACTACCCTTAGACAACGACGACCTCGACCAGGACGCCGACCAGGAAACTCGATACGACATACCTGATGCTCAATCTCCGAATTATCACCTCCATCAACCCCTCCATCAACCCCTCCATCAACCCCTCCATCAACCTCTCCATCAACCCCACCATCAACCCCACCAATTAACTCCTGGCAAAGCCCCAACTTTGCCCCGATACATGCCCCACAAGGTGGTACCCCGACCTCACCACGAGGAAGGCTACTACATAATTCATATCTTCCCCCTCTCTGTTCTCATCCTTGTCTTCCTGGCTTTGGCGTGTGGGGGCATCTTCAGGTTCACCAACGCCTGCAAGCCGCTCAAGGTCATTCTCAAGGCCAGGGAGAAGCGCCGTAGGAAGACTTTGGACAAAATGTACGACGACGACCTCCGATTAATGGAGGGTGGCTCTTACTCCTCCTCTTCCTCTTACTCAACCCCCCAGCCGTACTACTCTTCCCCCCTAACCAACCCTTCCTCACCCCCCACTGTCCACAACTCTTCGATACCGCCCCCAATAACGACCCCATACAATCACTACTACGCCACATCCGCTACCACATCCCCTCGAAAGACTTCCCCGAGCAACAACCTGCACTCCAGGAAGGGCGGGAACGCTTTACCCCGACCTCACCAGCAGCAGCAGGGATTCCGCCAGCAGGTATCTCCCCCTCTTCCTCCCCCCCCATCTCCCCCCCCCCCAAGCCCCCCCTCTTCACCCTCCCAACACACTTCAACGATAGCATATTCTGATTTGACAATCCTAAAAATGATTGGAGGTGGAGGCTTCGGACAGGTTTGGGAAGCTACCTACAGGAATACGCCCGTCGCGGTCAAGGTGTTGACCAATAGTTGCCAGACGGATACTATCAAGGAGGAGGTGAGAATGTTTAAATATATCTTCCATACACCTCTTTGAATTATCACTAACCACACTCCTTCGGTCATTGCTTTACTCGCCCCCTTCACATAGCTCTTGGACGAGTTCAAGGCGGAAGTCAGTATCCTCTCCACCCTCCGGCACCCCAACATCTGTCTTTTCATGGGCGCTAATTTCACCCCCCCTAACCGCTGCATCGTTACCGAGCTCGCTACCCGCGGGTCGTTATGGGACGGTCTCCGCGCCCCCCTATCCCCCCCCTTTGCCCCATGTTCTGGAAATTCTTGGAACAACTGGCCAAACACAGCCCCCCCAAACTCCTCTCCACCCCCCAAAGACACGTGGCCATACACCCTCTTTAAGCGAATCGCCCTCGGCACCGCCAGGGGTATGAGTTACCTCCACGAGAGTTCCCCCCCCATTCTCCACCGTGATCTAAAGTCCGCTAACCTGCTCCTCGACGAAGGTTACAACGTGAAGATATGTGACTTTGGGCTAGCGAGGCTCAAGGCATTAACCAACTCACACACGGGGCAGACTGGGACCACACAATGGATGGCGCCGGAGGTACTTAACAACGATAAGTACGGGACGGAGGCTGACGTTTACTCTTTCGGGGTTATAATGTGGGAGTGTTTGACGAGGGAGTGTCCGTTCGAGGGTATGAATGGGATTCAGGTTGCCATGAGGGTCCTGACGGAAGGGAGGACTGTCGTGGTGCCGACGTGGTGCAGGGTGGGGAACCCGAAGCTATGCAAGCTGGTGGAATCTTGCTTAATGATGGAACCAAGGAGGAGGCCCACGTTCGCAGATATTTTGAAGAGCTTTGACAATGATAATATTTAGACTGTATGTATTCAAATTTAGATTGTTTGTAATTCAAAATCTTTCCTAGGGATTCCTACTACGCCCCTTCCCAACTTTGCACACACCTGGCTTCCTTTTACCCCTTTTGTCTGTTGCCGAGCTTCAAAAGAAGAAAGGACAACACCCTGAAGACCACTCCCAAAACTAGCAGGCCCTCAAGGCACAACGGGTTCTCGTCCATATCCCAACCGTGTCTTCTCATGATACGCATCAAGTAGTAGTCGTAAATCTCGGGATACGCCTTGAACTCAATAATGGTCAAGCTCTGCACGGACCACCTCGCGAAGCTGCAGCTCAGGATCTTTCGCGCGAAGCCCTCGAAGAAGGTGAGGGGGGGCTCGACCCCTGAGAACATGAGGCAAAGCAACACACTGAGGAGCCCGTTGAACTTGGCAGACTCAGGCTTGTTAGTCACGGAGATCAAATAGCCCTGGCCGGTCGCCGCCCACGCGGTGTAGAACATCGTCTTGTAGTATTCGGCGTAATCGCCACGGGGTTGGGCGATCGACACGAACATTAACATGAAGGCGGCCGGGAAAACGACAACGAAGATCATGTCGGCCACGTTCTTGCCAAGGAAGTAGGAGAACGTACTAAGGCCTTGATTACGTTCCCTCCAGAACGCCGGGCGCTCGTTGCCGAACGTCCCGAGCGCCCTGAGACACGTGGTCAGTGAGAGTGCCAGCGTCGCTATGAAGTTACGCAAGGGCATCTTTGACGCCTCAGTCTTCCACGCTCCAGGCCCAAACATCCAGCCAAGCACGGAACCCACCGTCACTAGCATGATGCAGTCAGACACGAACGAGGCCTTCTTGTTGAGAGCGAAGATCTGCCTGAACGTCCTCCAGGTGCAGACGCCGAACTGATACACGTTGCTCGGGGGAGTCCTGTATTTGTCAAGCATGCCAGGTTTGAAGGCCTTTAGGGCAAAGACGGACTCGATCTTCCAGTGCTCGAACTGGGTTTTAGCGTATTCGCTTCCCCAGGCTACAAGGCGCTTGTGGAGCGGCTCCGTTTGCGATTCCTCCATTATAGCCTCAATCTCCATTGTCTCGACGCCGCCGTTCCTGGCGCTTGTTGAGCTGGAAGCTGCAAAGCGCGAAAATATTTATTTAATATTGTGCAAGGTGTGAGAATAATAGCCTTGATGGCCGTCGTCATCGTCGTTCGACTCACCTTGCGAATTGATACTTGAGCGCTTCCTCTTCATGGCCTCTTGGATTTGGGGTGGCACCGGGGGGGGCACGGTACGACCAGTAGCACCTAGGGGCTTGCGCATCGGGTTCGAAGAATTGAAGGTAGAACCGCTGCGCTCTGTTTTTGCGTTTGCTGCACCCGATTGCCTCTCTTCCCACCAATCGCTCAGGTCGGCGGTTGTGAAGTCCTTCTTTGTTGAATGTACAACCGTCCCAGACATGACGTCAAGGAAATGATCTGCGGGACTCTTCATACTCGGGCATGGAAACCCGATCCCCTCGAAGTACTCCAGCGTCTGGGAAGACGCGCCCATGTATACTGGGCGACCGTTCTGTCCGAGGAAGAGGATGTCATCAATCATATTGAAGATCTCGTAACGTGGCTGGTGGATAACCATAACAATGGTCATTCCTGCATCCGTCATCTTTTTTAAGGTGTTGATGAGCTCGATGGACGTAGTCGAGTCCAAACCAGAGGTTGGTTCGTCCAAAAAGCAAATCGATGGGTTGGCGACAATCTCAAGAGCGATGCTCACGCGCTTCCTCTGGCCGCCGCTTACGCCACGTGTCTCCTGGTCACCAATGACAGAGTTCCTGCACTTCTCCAGGCCAAGTACGGCGATGACCTCGTCAACCATCTTAAATCGCATCGAGTGGCTCACGGACGATTTGTTCTTCAGCAAACTCGAAAACATGATGGCCTCCACGACTGTGAGCTCGCTGTGCATGATGTCCTCTTGAGGTACGAACCCCACAATTCGCTTGAACGGTTCGATGCTGTCGAACTCAGACTCGCCATCCCTCACTACCAAGGAACCTCCAATTATACCGTATCCTGCCTTGTCACGGAGAACGTTGAGCATGGTCGTCTTGCCGCAGCCCGACGGACCCATGATTGCTGTCATTTTACCACTCCTTACTTGACCCGACACGTGATCAATGATCCTTGTGCCGCTCTTAAGCGCGAGCGACAAGTCGGTGAACTCAAAGCTGAGCTTTGTCGTGTCGGGTTGCAGGACGCGGAAGCCGGTGAAGCCACTCTTCTCGAGGTCCTCCGGGGACGCATTGTGTACGATCTTGAACGAGTTCTGCTGCAAGAGGGCCGTGAACTCTTGCCTCCCTACGACGAGTGTGGAAGCCTCCTCTGCGGCCTTCCTCTTGCGCTCAAGCGCGAGCTTCTCCGCTTGCTGCTTCCATTTTCGCTTTATGACCTCGAACGCGACAAAGACCGCAAACAAAAAGAGGAGCATCATCCTTGCTGTACCCTTTGGCACTTTGGTCCCTTCCGGGCAGGTCTGGAAGAAGGAACACCTAGAGGGCTGGATGTCGCCGCCGCGACAGTAGTAACCATCAGGGCAGACCTCCTTGTACTGTGGTTCAGAGCAAAAGTACTTCGCGGGGCACTCCGTTCCAGAGGTGGCGTTGAGCGGGCAGTACATGCCGAATTTGCACTGCACCTTCTGGGTGTTCGTACAGTAATGGTTCACTGGACACTCGTACTTCACCGACGGGTTTGGGCAGTAGAAGCCGCGAGGACAGGGCGCGACCTCGCTCTCTACGGTGCCCGCTGGACAGTACGACTTGCTCTTGCAGGGATGGCACGCTGTAGTTTTCTTCGTCTGCGCCAGGCGGCGGGTGGTGTCAAGGCGACGCCTGGCTTGGCAGTACGAATTGCCCTCTTCTTCAAGTTCTTCCCTGCACTCGTCCTCATCTTTGGCGCAGTCGCAGCAGTCGTACGCAAACTTCTCGCAGTTGAAGTTAGCCTGGGACCCTGGGTCATTATTGTCACAGTAGTCGTCTCCGAGCCAGGCCATACGAGTATCGCCAGAGCTCATCGAGTGACCGCTGCAGTCTGTCACCTGGCTGGATACAATTCCTTGTTCGCGCAGCAAGCATTCACTGAAGAATTGCTTCATCCAATCATCTAGTTCGTCGCACCACGCCAAGTCATCCCCGCCAGAACCGTCATCATCATCACCATCGCCCCCCCCGTTTGCATCATCATCGCCCGGGTCCGAAATGCTGTCGCACTCAGTGCCGCAAAGCTCTGGGAAAGCCTCGCACTGATCAAAGGTTGTGCAGGCAGTCCCCTCCTCCACGCGAACCGTGGCGTGCTTGGCGTAGTAGGAAGCAGGGCAGTAGTAGACTGGGCGAGGAGTGAGGAAAGGTGTGAAGGATATCCATGACAGAACTGAGTTCACTCACATGTGGTGTCGGAGGTGCACAGATGGGTAGAGTTGCACTCAGCAATGGTAACAAAGCCATCACCATCAGGATCGGGGTCAACTATACTGGCCACCACAAGTGGCGGAGGCGCGAGGGCGAAGAGGGTAAAGGTCCAAAGGAGGATAGGAAGCAAATTCATTCTCCGAGGGTTAAGTTAGAGAGGAGGATTGGGGGATAAGTGGAAAAGGAAAAAGCTGGGAAGGCGTTAGGGGCGGATCTACTTGACTGTCGTCTATGATGCGATTTGAAGACGCGTGGATGATAAGAAGAATTTGTCAAGGGAAATTATTGGATCTTTTCTCGGGGGGTTCCCATTTCAGTGAGACAAAGTTCTTTGCTTTAATTTTATACAAAAACAAGCATTCCCTCACCATATTTTCACGCACGCCTGGACAATCTCTCTCCCCACCTCGACGCCTTTCCTCTTCATGAGTTCCAGCATCTCCCCTTCCTCGTCCCCGCTTGTGACCCATCCCGCCCCACTTTCGTCGTTCGTCAACATACCCTGCTCGAACATCCGGAGTCCGTGCTCCTTGTCCCAGCTCCTGAACGCCAGCCTCTCGATGCTGCCGTCTGGCTTGATCCAGAACCACGCAACATACTTAGACTTGTCCTTGTGCCCCTTGAAGGCCCCTCTCTTCAGCTCCACGAAGGCGTTGGGTTCTTCGGTATCCCTCTCTAAGTAGTGGAACAGTACCGTGGTCTCCCTTGCCTCCGCCTCCTTCCCCATACTCCAGTACCTCTCGAACTTGTCCCCATCCTGTATCTTCAGCACCTCCAGGACCTCCCTCGCGTCCTCGCCCAGCCCCATCCCCACAATCTTGTCAAGCTCGCAGAGGATAAAGTACATGGCGTTGAGAGCCCACTTTGCCCCTCCCCCACCCATCTCCCCCACCTCCTCCTGGATCAGCTCCCGAAGGGGAGTAGTCTCGGCCTGCAGAAGTTCCGCGTACCTCCTCTGCGGTTCACTGGTCTTGGACGGATCGGGATGCGAGGGGGGGGAGACGAAGTTGAAGAGATAGCGCTGGTACCACCAGCTGGATTGGTCGGCAGGCTCGGTGAAGACGGCCTCTTGAACTACGCTTAGCTCTTTGGTGACGAGGGCGAGGCGGTGATCGAAAGGAGTTGAGGAGGCTGGTTGGGTGAGATGGAGGAGAAGAGGGAGTAGCTTGGAACGGTAGTGGTAGGCGGAGTAGTTGGAGAAGTTGGATGATATTAGGGAGGTTGTGAATTCGAACTCTGGAGGGGATTGGGGTCGTGGTGGTAGTGGTAGTGGTAGTGGTGTGAGACATTTCGACTACATTTAACATGCGAACGAAAGACAGTCAGTCGTCCCCCACTCACCTGTCTCAACAATCTTCTTGAACTCCTCGTCGTTCTTCTCCCCCTCTCCACCCCCCCCCTCCGCACCCTCTATCTGCGCCCCGAAGCCACACGCTATGAGCATCCCCTCGAGCTCCTTGAACTTTCCAGTCTTGCCCATCTTGAGACTCACTACGAACCTGCGGTAGTTCCAGCAGTGGAAGTTCCTCTCGTCTACCCTGAGAAACTTTTCGGTGAGAGCAATTTCCTTCTCCAAATCTTCCCCCCTCAACCCCCCGGCTTCCTCTCCCACCCTAAGCAAGCTCCACTTCCTGTGGAACCAAGCCCCGTAGCACTTCGGGTTCTTCTTCAGGGCCTTTACAGTCAGATCGTCCTCAACCTCCCACGTCATCGCCGTTGCTATGAGTATTTCGCGGCGCTGATTCCAGAGGGAGTAGTAGTCGGGGTTTATCATCAGTAACATTGAGGTCAGATTGAGAGTCTGCGGGGGGGAGGTGTTTTAGGGTAATTTCGTCTACATTCTAGGCCTACCACGATAGTATCACGACATAAAAGTTCCAGCTTTGCCAACATAAGTCATCCAAAGCTCCTCAAAGTCCCCCCTCACCCCAAACTCACCTCCTCATTCTCCCCGTCGGGACCTCCCCTGCGTGATTTCAATGCATCAGAGAGCTTGTTGTAGTTCTTGACCTTCTTCTCCAGAGCCTTGACGAATGTCCCGTCGGATATTCTCTTAGCATGTTCAGCTTTATTTCGTCCGTGCATTTGGAGGCGAAAAGGATTTTGGAGGATTGGAGCTCCCCTCTAAAAATGGTAAAAAATGCCTCTCTCAAAGGAAGAACTTCGTGCTCGACGACTAGCAGCACTGGGGACGTCGACAAGTCCTCAGACCAATATAGCTTCGGTTCATCCAGCCCCGGTAGCGTCTGCTAGTGATGAAAAAAATTCAACCACCGCCGCTGCTTCGCCTCCTATCGCTGCTCCGCTTGAGAAGAGGTTCAAACAGGACGAAACACACGCCGAATACTCGGACACGCCGGCTTTACAGGACGTTGCACCAATGGAAAGCGTAGACGACGAAGACGAGGAGTTGAGGAGGGCCATAGAGTTGTCTAAGCAGGCAAGTCAGGGTCACAGTGATGGTGGTTTCGGAGATGGTGGTCATAGCGATCCTTTCGGCGACGACGGCGGGGGAAAGCTCCCCCCTGAGAGCAGCGTTAGGTTTGACGAGTCCAACCTGTCTCAGGCAAATGACCAGTTCGACGATGACATTGCCAAGGCCATAGCCATGTCCATGAGCGATAGCGGGGGGGGGTCATCGATGGCCGTCGATTCAGCCTCGGCGGCCGCGGGTGCTGCGGAGGACAACGCGGTGAGGCACGCGGACTTTGAGACACAGGCGCAGTTTGAGACTGTGAGGACCACTCCGGAGGAAAGGAAGGCACAAATCATGGCACCTTACACACCTTCAGGTGAGAAAGGGACAAGGGGCGAGGTAGTGCATTATCTTAAGGCGCAGCATCTCTAACACATGATTTCGCAATCCTCTGCGCTTTTCACTTCACTTCACTTCACTTCGCTTCGCTCATCGTAGACATTTCATCTTTTAGCACCATTATGTGGGGAGGCACCGTGACAGACGCTGACAAGGTCCGATGGGAGCAGCAAACCATCGTCCCGAAGGGCGGGTCGGGTTGGGGTTCCTGGGGGCTCTCTCAGTCGCACGGCGGCCCTTGCGGGATCCTCGCAGTTATCACTGCGGAGATGATTCTGGCCGCCAACTTCGGCGACGCGCTGGAAGGGGAGGGCGAAGATAACAGGAAGGGGACATTTAAAAGCACGGTGGAAGCGAACGAAGAGGGCCTAAATGATAAGGAGGTTGACAAGCTCCTAGCGAGGGCAATCTCACACATAATTGTAAGGGCTGCTAGATGCGGGACGAACTCCAACGGTGCAGGCGGCGATGGGGGATGTGGCGTGAAGCTTATCCTTCGGAATGATCCCCTCCCCGCAACCTCCGACTTCCCGTACCGTTCTGTTTCAATGTGGGAGGAAAATGATCTGGAATCCAAGGTCGAGAGCTTCCTGCTGTCGGAAGGCGGGGAGGCCCTGGCTGGGTACAAGGGCCCGGGGGGCATCCTTATGATGTGTATGAGCATGGTCGCAAGCAGAGGCGCCGATCAGGTAATAGCTGACATGGACTACCCCCCCCCCGACTGTGCCTTCACGGCGCAGTTCGGGCACTGCTCCCAGGAACTTATCAACCTCCTCTTGACGGGGGCGGCGACGTCCAACGTTTTTGACGGGGTGATGGACATGGGAGGGCTCTTCATGAGGGGCGTGCTAGACAGACCCAGGGTGGGCTACTTGACACAGATCGAGGCGCTAAGGTACGTCCAGGTTGGGACTTACTACAAGACCCCACAGTTCCCCCTCTGGGTGGTGGGCAGTCAGAGCCACTTTAGCGTCCTGTTCTCGCTGTCCATGGCGCCTATAGAGGAGAGCGCGAGCGACCAAATATTGGAGCGGTGTCGGAGGGCCTTTCGGGTGATTGACGGGGACGGGGCCGGATTCATTCAAATGACGAGCCTCCGGGAGCTCCTGACGCTGCTGGACCTGACCGACAAGGTCGGCGACAACCTTACCAAGTTCGCCAACTTGCTGGAGGAGTGCGACGCCGGAATCATTCTCTGGGACAAGTTCTGGATGAAGGTCTCGCGGCTCATGACTGGGGCTTCCATCGACAGCGTCCTCGACCCCCTGACGAGCTCGGGGATCCAAGAGGAGGCGAAGTTCGAGGTCGAGCGTTTTGCGGATTCCTTCACCCTCCACCACTTCAACGGGCTCAGGGAAGGGGCGATGACGCCCTTCGGGGTGACGAGGCTGTCGGCAGAAGACGCGGTAGGAGCCAGCGTAGCAATGGACATAGGGGGGGGCGGAGGGGGAGGGGGGGGGGATAGGGGACTCGAGGAAGTTGCGAGGACGAGGTGGCCCAGTGCCAAGTTTGACTGGGGCGGCAAGGCGCCCCCAAGCATTGATTAGAGAGTGAGTGGGGATGGGAGGAGGTGAGAGGGTGTGTGTGTGGGGGGCGTGTAGGAGCTAAATAACCAAGGCATTTGATCAAACAAACAAACAAAGAGTGGCATACTTCCACGAGCTTTACTTAAACATCAAAGTAGCTTTCCCCTGATAGTGCCGCCCTCCCGTCGTCCTGGAGAGCTTTGAGGGTCGCTCTAAATTCTTGAAACTGGGCAGAGCTTCTATGCGTGCCCAAGAAGTCACGCTCCTTGTCCTTGTAGCGCTCAATTATGTTGTAGAAAAGAGGTTTCTTGTCACTCTGAGGAGCGAAGGAGTTGTGAGCTCAAGAAGCGTCATCATTGTTGTTTTTGCTCACCTTCATCAGCGTGTACATAAGTGTGTTGGGTTCGTTATTGTTGACCCATGTTGCGTAAGGTAAAAACACGTCCTTAAAATCTTTCTCTGCCGCAACATCTTGTAGTTCAATTTGCACTAGCAGATTGAACACTTTTGTACCCTTCGATTGCATTGACGCCGCACACGCATCACACCTGTGAGATGAAGCGGCGAATTTACCAACTTCTTGTAAGAAAAAGGAGAGAGAGAGGAAAAAAAACTGAGATCTCTACGGGAGCTTCTTCGCAAAGCCTTGAAGATTCCTCCAATTGGCTTTCATTCAACCACGTCGACCATAATTTCGTGCCATAACATACCCAGGACTGCCTGGAGCACACTTGCACTCGTCGCCGCATTCGCATGTTGAGTTGTTGCAAGGCATTTTTTGAGGCCAAAACCCAATCCAACCTAAATAAATTTCACGTTCATACAACAACAAATGCTCACGCTATCATCATCGAAATAAATTTCACGTTCATACAACAACAAATGCTCACGCTATCATCACTCTCATTCTGCCCATTGGGATTCTCCCGTCTCCTCGCATAGGTAGTAGAAGTTGCCACCCTCGTCCTGGAGGGTTATCCACACCTTTCCATTTTCGTCGACGTAGGGTTCGTGATGGTTGGCTCCCTCGCCAGCCCCCCCCCCCCCTTCC
>BRYA01000546.1:27707-58556 GCA_030267965.1 Triparma columacea
CCCCCCCCTCCCCCTTCTCCTCCTCCTGTTTCTTGGCCCTCCTCTTCTGCCTGCTCTTTGCCCTCATCAAGAGCCTATTGACCACCTTGTAGTTGTTGTTCCTCCACCTCCATCCACGGAAGCGTGCCTGGACGTCAATGACGCAGGCGACCAAACATCGTTCCTCAAGTTCCGCTAGGACCTCTGCAAAGTCCTCGTAAATATTCTCCAGGAGCATCTCCTCGAGCAAGTCCATCCCTGCTACTAACACCTCCCTCTCGCTGTGCTCCTCCTTCTCCCTCGACTTGGGCTTGACTTCTTCCTTAGCAAAGAGGTCGATATTGGTGTCGGCGAGCCACAGATCCTCGTTCGGGGGGGGCTCCTCGACCTTCTCATCGGGCTCCTCTTCGCTCTCGGAATCTTTGAAGAGGTAGGATAGGTCCCTCTTGTCCTTTACCCTGTCCGCCCTGCCATACTTGAGCCTGTACGCCTTTGTCCTCATGAGCCTTTCATGTGCCTTGGTGACCTGCTTCTCAAGTCCCTTCAGAGTCCTCCTTTGCTTCAGCGTCGATTTCATTTTTGAGAGGTCCTCGCTATTGTGCTTATTCACCTCTTTTAGCTTCCTGTACTCCTTCGATCTCTGCAGGATGCCCTCCAAATATACGACCCCAGCGTGCTTGGGGTCGGCCTCGAAGCAGCCGTCCCCTCTTCTTGGCCCTTCGGTCATGAATCTCTCATAGAACCTGGTGATGTTGACATCCTTGTACAGGTCTTTCCCCTCGTTGGTCTTACCATTGTGGAGGAGGGAGAAGTGCTTCTTGATTGCCAGCCCTGCTCCTGCCCACTTCTCCCCTGAACCGACGCTCTCCATCTCCGAAACGAGGGAATTCATTTCGGACATTGCCTCTTCGACCTGTTTGGCTGTCATGGTCTGGGTGTGGGTGTGGGTGTGGGTGGGTGGGTGGGGCGCGGGGGTCATCAGTGTTAGTGTCAGCGATTAGTCAGCGAAAAATCTTGAAATAGGAAATCCATACGACCGAAACCCCAAAACGCACTTTCTTCTTTGTCTTCCGCTTGCTCCTAGTAGTAGTAGTGGTATTGGTATTCCCTGAGGTTGTAGATGCAATGCTACCGGCGATGGAAGAGTCATCGTTGGCGCTCGTGCTATTTCCTCCCATGCTGGAAACCTCGGTTATGAAGTCGAGGATGCTGCCATTGCGCTCGGTCCTCTCCTTCTCCCTCTCGTAGTGGCTGTCGAGTTTGCCTTGAAGGTTGTAATTGCCATGGACCAGTATCCTCTTTTTGGGCTCAGCCGTGTTCTTTTTCAGGGCCCTCAGCGAGGCAGACTCTATGGAAATCTTCTCTTCCAGGCTCCTTGGGTCCACAATCTGCGGAAAGGGGAGCGCTTTCCCCGTCAGCCCGCACATCAGCGGGGTAGTCCCGCCCCCGTCGCTCGCAGGCATTGCAGGAGGGGCAGCGTTCGCGTACCTCAGCATGATGCTGCCGTTTCCCAACACTGCAGCAGGAATGGGCTCCGGCGGGAGGGAGTCTTGGACGTGGTAGTAATTGTCCAGGGCCCGCTTATGCGCATCGCCAGGGCCAAAACTGTCTGCACGCAAAGTCGGCTTTACATAACTCAGCTGCAGCAGCTGAGCGGGGGTGAGATTGTCCTTGCTAATTATCGAGAGCTTTGGGAGATCCTCCGAGGCGCTCTGCTTGGCCGAAAGGCTTTTCCCCATGCTACTTGACGTCAGAGAGGGCTGGTCGAGGAAGTTCTTCTTTGTTAGCCTGTACTTTTTCTCCTTGATAGTCTTTATGGGCACCCTGGCGCTGTCACAAAGGAAGAACTTTTTCGTCCCATCGTTCGCCGTGGTCGCATTCTTGAACTCGTCAGGCTCCGCAATGTCGTGGAGCTCCCCCTCCAGCCTCGCCTTCCACTTGCTCTGCAAAAAGTTCCACTCTGACTCCCTGCGGCGAGGAGGGGTGAGAGGGGAGACATGGGTGAGAGGAAGGAGGAAGGGGAAACCCACACAAATGGATTTGTTTTCAACTTAAACCCCTTCAACAGCCCCACCCTCTCATGGCCCTTAACCGCAGCCCCACCAGGCACATAAACACACACCTCCTCTGCTTGTTCTTGAGCCGCATCTGCAAATCGTACGACATCTCAACGAGGCAAGGTGTTGAAAGTATAAGGCCCCTAATACATCAACTGCGAGCCAGAAAATTGTTTGAATAAGCAAGCAAGAAAAAATGGACTTGGTGCCGATCCTGATTGACGACAGGAGATTTCCTGTGGAGGATTTCACACCAACTCAGCAAAATTTGTGTTGCTTAGAAGACTGCGTGCCCCCTCATTATATTTTCAGTCAACGCACAAGCTAACTAAACGACATCAAACGTTCATAAAGATATGCTTAGACACGCTTTGAACCCTAGCAATGTCCGCCGACTTTTCAACCCATCGATCTCATCAAGTTTGAGGGTTTTTTCGTCGACTCCCGCAGGTATCCCGTACGAAAAGATCGAAATTGGGGTACCCAAGGAGACTTTTGACCTCGAGAAGCGCGTGGCTGCCAGTCCCGACTCAGGTGAGTGAAACTGGAGAGGGTGTTTGGCGTCTTTTTTCGACTGTGACAAAAAAAATCGGTGGACAAGGGGGTTTTGGGGGAACACGGCGCAATTTGTGGGTATATATCCTGCGTCGAGCGGTATATAGGGTATATACACTCCAAACTATGCTTATGATTCCAAATTTGTGCTCGACATCTTTGATATCTTTCGTTGCAGTTTTTGAACTGACCCCAAAACTCCCCTCCCCCCTGACCCCCAGTTGCGAAACTCACCAAATCTGGGTTTAAAGTGTCTGTGGAGACCGGCGCCGGAGCCCAGTCTCACTTCTCGGACGCTGATTACATGAGTGCTGGGGCCTCCATTGCTGCTACAAGGGAGGATGCTTTCAAGAAGGACATCATTCTGAAGGTCAGGGGTCCCACACCCGACGAGGCCAAGCTTGTCGAGGACAGGACTCTCCTTAGTTTCATCTGGCCTGCGCAGAACCCTGACTTAGTGAAGCAGCTCCAGGACCAGAAGGCCACTGTCTTTGCCATGGACTGTATTCCCAGGACCCTCTCTAGAGGACAGGCCTTCGACGCGCTTTCCAGCCAGGCGAACATTGCTGGATATCGCGCCGTCGTTGAGGCGAGCAACGAGTTTGGAAGGTTCTTCGCTGGCCAGATGACTGCTGCTGGTAAGGTTCCTCCCGCAAAGGTTTTGGTCTTGGGAACTGGAGTAGCCGGCCTTGCCGCCATCCAAACTGCTAAGAACATGGGCGCCATCGTCCGCGCCTTTGACGTTCGTCCTGTCACGAAGGAGCAGGTCGAGGCCATGGGGGGTCAATTCCTCGAGGTTGATTTCAAAGAGGATGGATCCGGGGCTGGTGGATACGCCAAGGAGGTGAGGGACGGGATGTGGGGCTTTGGGGCGGGGAAGAGGGACAGCTCGTTCATGTACTCGCCAGCATCTCAACGCGCAATACACGCTAACTAATCCTCCCCTTCCTCTCATCCCCTCCCCTTCACCCCCACCAACCTTCATCCCCCTCCCCCCCTTTCAGATGTCCCCCGAATGGCACGCCGCCGCTGCCCGCCTCTTTGCAGAGCAGGCCAAGGACGTTGACGTCATCATCACAACCGCACTCATCCCTGGCAGGGCCGCCCCCAAGATGATCACGGAACAGATGGTCGCATCCATGAAGAATGGGTCCGTCATTGTTGACTTGGCCGCTGAGTCTGGAGGCAACGTCGCAACCACTGTTGCAGACAAGAAGATCGTCACCCCTAACGGCGTCACTTGTCTTGGCTACACCGACCTCGTCTCTCGTCTCCCCACCACATCGTCCAACCTTTTCGCCAACAATGCGCAAAAGTTCCTCGAGAGCGTCGGGCCGATGACGACCAAGGAGAAAGGCTACTGGCACATTGATCACAAAGACGAGGCAGTCAGGGGCATGCTCGTGCTCGAGAAGGGAAATATGATGTGGCCTGCGCCCCTACCCCCTCCTCCCCCCGCTCCCACCCCCGAGGAGTTGGCCAAGAAGGCCGCTGCTGAGGCTGCAGCCAACCCCCCCATCGATTACAAGGCGCCCTACATTAGTGGCGCTAAGAACGCCATGCTCCTCGGCGCTGGAACGATGATGTTTGGCGCTGTCGCGCCCAACCCCGCGTTCTCCAGCATGTTCACTACCTTCGCCCTCTCCAACATCATCGGCGTTCAGGCCGTCCTCGGAGTCGCGCACGCGCTCCATTCCCCCCTTATGGCCGTCACCAACGCCATTTCGGGCACCACCGCCCTCGGCGGGATGCACCTCGTCGCCCACTCCACCTCCCCCATGGTCACCACCCTGGGTGCCATGGCCACGACTCTGTCGACTGTTAACATCGTTGGAGGCTTCGTCATCAGCGGGAAGATGCTCGACATGTTCAAACGCCCCGACGACCCGCCTGAGTACTACAGTTACTACATGGCCCCTGCGGTTGGAACTGCGGCTCTTTACGGAGGCCTCCACCATGCGGGGTACCAGGAAATCGACTCTGCGGCCGGAACCCTTGCAGGACTTTTTTGCATCGGTGGTATCGCCGGACTTAGCAATCAGTCCACTGCCAGGTTGGGAAATGCTAGTGGACAGGCTGGCGTCGCACTTGGAGTTCTCTCAACGTTCGGAAGCCTTCACTGCAGCGCTGGAACAACGGCAAGCATCGCGACCATGATGGGAGTTGGCGGTGCAGCCGGGTACTATATCGGAAACAAGGTCGAGCCTACCAGTCTCCCCCAGACAGTTGCGGCATTCCACAGCCTCGTGGGCTTGGCAGCTAGCGGCGCCGCGATTGGGGACTACTGGAACACCCCCGATGTCACCGCTCTCGATGGTGTCCACCTGGCTTCCATCTACCTCGCCGCCGTCATTGGAAGCATTACTACAACCGGCAGTCTTGTCGCCTTCGGAAAGCTCGACGGAAGGATGGACAGCGCTCCCTTGCAGCTCGAAATGAAGGACCAGATCAACATTGGCCTCGGAGCCGCCACCCTTGGCGCTGGCGCTGTCGTCATGGGCGCACCCACCTTTGGTGTCGGCATGTCCGTCCTCGGCGGTTCTCTGCTGACGTCGGGTGCCTTGGGGTGGCATACCGCGGCCTCTATTGGAGGCGCCGACATGCCCGTCGTCATCACTGTCCTCAACAGTTACTCCGGGTGGGCGCTCTGTGCTGAGGGCTTTATGCTCAACCAGCCCCTCCTTACCACTGTCGGAGCCCTCATAGGGTGCTCCGGAGCCGCCCTTACCAAGATCATGTGCGACGCCATGAACAGGGACATCCTCTCTGTTATCTCTGGGGGCTTCGGAACCAAGGCCACCGCAGGAGGCGAGGCCATGGTTTTCGAGGGCGAGGCCACCATGACGGGCATCGATCAGACCATCGAACTCATTAAGGAGGCCAGGAAGATTATCATCGTGCCTGGCTATGGCCTGGCTGTCGCCAAGGCACAGTACCCGCTCCACGACATGGTTGATACCCTCACCAAGAACGGGAAGGACGTCAAGTTTGCCATTCATCCTGTCGCAGGTAGGATGCCCGGGCAGCTCAACGTCCTGCTCGCTGAGGCTGGCGTCCCGTACGACATCGTCGAGGAGCTCGAGGAGATCAACGACGACTTCGATGACACCGACCTTACCTTGGTCATCGGCGCGAACGATACGGTCAATTCTGCCGCCGAGGACGACCCTAACTCTGAGATTGCTGGCATGCCCGTCTTGAGGGTTTGGAACTCTGAGCAGGTCATCGTCATGAAGCGATCCATGGCCGCTGGATACGCCGGAGTCGAGAACCCCGTCTTCTTGAAGGACAACACTGACATGCTCCTGGGAGATGCCAAGGCCACTTGCGACGAGCTTTCCCAGAAGATCAACGCAATCTACAAGAAGTAAACTCTAACAGAAAGATATAAATAAGAGGGAAATACAAATCGGAAGAGAGAGCGCACAGAACTAATAAAAATGGTAAAAAAGATGCTATAACGGATCCAAAATGCTCCTCATTTCTTTTAAGCACACAGCCCCCTTTCCCTCAAACTTCACCACCCCCCCTTTCTCCTCATCAAACTTCATCCTCCCCTCCCACTCTCAGGTACAACCTTGCTGTTGTTGAAGGCTTGCGTATCCATCAGTCCACCTCGGATCAACATTGTCGACCCTCTTCTCTTATAATCGGGAGAAGCGGCATGATCGTCATTATCAGAAGACGTCGTTGTACTTTGGTTGCCCCCGTCCGGGGCTCCTTTGACCTTCCCTTGTCTTCTGGCAGCCTTCACAGGAATGCTTAAAAGTTTGTTCAGCTGGAAGGTGCCCAAGGGAAGGGAAGATCCCGCCAATAACAAAAAAATGTTGTTGGGGACGCTGGTCTTGCCAGCTCCTCCATTCTCGTCAACCGCGAGTGCGACTTGATCGATGATAGATATTGTGGCAGCGATCAAAGCTAGTATGTAGACAAGCACTGTCGACCAGTACAAGTGAGTGACGTTCCTCTTGTTGTACAACTGTACCTGAGTCTTACCTAGGGTGGCCAGGGCGTAGCATGGAAGGCAGATGTGAGTGCAGTCTACGGCCATGATCAAAGCAACGCACACCTGCTGATTTTTCCTCCCCTCTAGCGTTTGTCTGTCCATCCCAACAGCCACGACACCTAAAATTGTGCTGATTAAAATGCACACGCAGTTGAAGCGAATGGCAAACGCCATGAGCTTGTGCCTCTTTCGAGCGAGGTCCATAACCTTGCGCCCCATGTCTCTTTTCTTTGCTTCTATCTCTTTCCTGGACTTCTCATTGTCCCCACGCTTCGGAGACATCGGAGAATTCGAACCCTGCGTCGGCGGGCGGTACGTGTTAGCGGGTGAGGAACGTAAAACAATAAAAAGAGATTGAACTACGCAAAACTCACCTGTTCTTTTGACGACACTTGGGACGACGCCTCTTTTGCCGCAACCTTCTTCAGATACTGCTCCCTCTTCACCTCCAAGACCTGCAACCAAAAGAGTACTGAGGGAGGAGTTAGTTCTTGGAGGAGTGAGGCAACGAACAGCCCAATTATATATAGATAGTATTCCACGACTCGCTTCGCTCGTCGCCCTCCTCACCATATACCAGAATGAGGTACTGCAGGAGGTTGCACGCGAAGGAATATAAGAAGATCGGCATGAGGAGTTGGATTACAAATGGGGCTTCATCTTCAGATTCCTGGTAAGTCTTAACCACGAAAGAACCACAGCAACCAATGGTGGCACATACGCAGCTTAGGGGCAAAATAATGGTCAGCTGCTGGGCGCCATTCAGATTCGACCAATTGGCCCCCTTCAGCAAGATGCGCTTCGGCCCAAAGGACATTGCGCAGCTCGAAAGCGTACCTATCAGAATGAAAACTAACGCTATTACACGAACATCCCCCATAGAACCGCATGAGACGAACGTTGTGACTCCGTTGCAGGAGTAAATTGTGGAGTTGTTCATCGATGAACTGTTGTGGGAACAGGAATAAATGAAGAAGAGGCAGAATTATACGGGATTGGGTGTTCGGGATGGCGAAACTATCAGGGCTTTTCCGATTGCTGAAGCTAATATACTAAACCAGCAGTAGGGGAAGATGACACGGAAGCCCCAACAATTGTCAGATTGTTCCATTGTCCATTGCCAAACCTCCAAACAACTCCGGAACAACTGCACCAGCTCTCTTAAAAACTAATTGAACGTTTCCCGTTACCATCTTTCCTGACGTATTTTCTCACTTGCACCCCTCAACTATGATGCACCATGTACCAAGCGTAATTCCTCTCGAGGGCTAGAGAAAGGGTCATAATGAATGGGGCTTTAAGGGTAGGGTACGACGGTGCACGGTTCTGTTATCACAACTTCTATTGCTTTCCACAGGGCACCACATCATTAAAAAAAACGAAAGTTGAAGTTTCTGGCTGTGTGAAAAACAGATTTACTTTTCAATCCCTCTCCTCCCAGGCTCTCAGGAACTTAATGCTGTTGGTGATTTGGATTTATCTTTGACACACAGCAGGGTACGTCCCCCCGCTCGCAGCCACATCATCTCAAGTCTATAGTTCTCATTACCTTACTCAACGCCCTTAACTCATCTAACATTATTAATAAACACTCTCACGAATTCATTTTCTCCACTTCAAACGTCACAGGTCTTAGAGCCAAAACAATGCCACCAAGCACGCCGGAAGGTACCGAGCTTATCCGCAAGACGGCCTATCACTTTGAGGAGCTTTTCACCGACGATGAAGACCTAATAGACTTCTTCACAGAGGCTGTAGAACATTTCGAGGACGAGTTCGAGGAAACAAAGGATGGGGAGGAGTCAAAGTCGAAGGACAAGGAGCACAAAATGATATATATGGACCTCTACAAGGATTTTGAGGCTCTCATGGAGCAGAAGATACTTATTGTCGCCGAGAAGATGGGCTTCGAAGATGCTGCAGACTTCTTTGGGCAGCTGCAGGAAACCCTCAACGAGAAGGAAGGTTACGCTCAGGGCGAGCTCGAGCAGGCAACCTTCGACGCCGTGCTTAGCAGCTATGACTACACGTCCTTCGTGAATTTCATGAGGAAGAAAGCCGAGGGCAAGACAAAGATGGCTGCTGCGTTTGGGGCGTTCTGACGCTAATAAGATGCAAGTCAATTTTTGTTCAATCAATGATTAAGTTTCTTGAAGTTTATTGACCTCCTGGGAGCGCCCGCTTTAAGGTCGGCACCGGGAGCCGTGAAAAGGCCGCTAATTGACGCTTGGCGCTTCTTTGCGATCACTCTTTGTTCCTCATTCACTTGCGCATCACTCGGGGGATCAGTCACGGGCAGACCGCCATTGTCGTCGCCGTCCTCACTGATAATCGACAAAGAGCTCTCAACCTTTTCGGCGGTCTCGGCCAGTTTAGGCTCCTCTACCTCCTTAGCCTTATCCCGCGGTCGGCGTTCTGCCGACATGAACTTCCTGATCTCTCCAACGTCGACAGTTCCACTTTGGTCGTCATCAAGGTGATAAAACAAAGCATCAATCTGCTCATCAGTTAGGTTGGATATCTTGAGAGTCGTCTTGACAAACTTTCTCAACTCCATTCTATCGAGGGATCCATTATGATCCTTATCAGCCGACTTGAATACTCTTGAAAGATCCCTTCCGTAGCAAGCAGCTGTGATCTTTTGACGAATTCTGATGCGGAGGGCGTAATTTAGTTCAACGGTCGGCTTCGGAGGGGAGGGAGGGGGAGGGGGGGGGGGAGAGGGAGAGGGGGCAGAACACTCAGAGCTTGGCTTCTCATCAATCGAGGGCGCATCATTGACCATCTCTTGTTCCGAAAAGTCCGTTTGCATAAAGTGCTCAACTTCATCCCACTCTACACCTCCGCTCTTGTCTTCGTCTACAAAAGCGAACCACACGTTTAAATCTTCGTCAGAAAGGTGAGAGGGAGGGATCTTGAGAATGCGTCTCGTGAGGGACTTCATCTCGGGGAGTTCAAGAGAACCGGAACGGTCCCTGTCCGCGGATTTAAAGACCGACGATAGGGAACGCCCATAACACGCGGAGCGAAGTTTTGACTGTGAAGATGAAGAAAGTAGTTAGTGACGGGTTGTTGAGGATCAAGATGATGCAAAACATTGATCTCCCTCCCTAGTCGCGCCGCGGTTGTCCTGCCATCTATGCAATCTCACCTGAATCATCTTCAAAGTTTTTCGCTGCAACAATGATTCAACAGGAGAAGGGGGAAGGGGGGGGGGAGAGGCCGCCTTATTATTTTCAAACTTCACGGGGCTTGGCGAGTTGGCCATGCGCGTGGACCTCGTGGGAGATTTCGATCTCGACCTGGGTGATTTGCTTTTGTTCAGCCTGTCATGGGCACGTTTTTTCATGCCCATAAGTTTGGCCGTTATATTTGCAGCCTGCCCGAACGCAATGACTGGCTCGCCGGTAGAGGTGTCTTTCATGAAATTTGTTAATGCCTCCCAATCCACAGCCCCTTTTCCATCCTTGTCAAGGTATGCGAAGAGGTCCTCCATAGCCTCATCCGTGACATCGTTCTTCGTCAGCTTGAGTACCCTCCTGCAAAAAACCCGAAACTCCTCCCTCGATAGGGACCCCGTTTTACTTTTGTTGGCCGACTTGAAGAGTCTCTCTAAGTCCCTTCCCATAGCGGCTGCCCTAATTTTGTTCTTAACCTTTCTCAGGACGCCAGCGTCCACCGTCGCCTCCTCCCCCTCTTCCTCCTCACCCATTGCGAGGGATATATAGTCCCTCTTCACGCCTTCTCTAATTACGCCGTTTACATTGACCGTGAATTTACCGCTCGGTTCCACCTCTACAACGACCCCCTTGTCGTAATCTTTAGAACCCAGACGGAACTTAACCATGACAGTCGAACCGACTTCTATTTCACTGCTATTAGGCGACTTCGGATATAAGTTGGTAGGTGACATCGCAGGTGACTTTTCAGGTGAAGTCGCAGGTGATTTCGCAGGTGACTTCGCCGCAGGTGAGACTTTACTCCTCTCTTTCATTTTCTTGGGTGTTGGCCTCATGTGGTCTTTCTCAAGCTCTTCCTTCGCTTCTCTTTCACACTTTTCCATGAATGTTTCGATTGATACTACTCCGCTGGACCTTCTTCTCAAGTTGTTAGTGGCAACCACGCGAGAGACCTTTTCTTCGACTACCGGTTCCGGCGCTTCTTTCTGCTGCAATGTTTCTTGAAGTTGTGCAGATTCGGGCTTTTGCAAAGCCGGTGATTCGGGCGTTGGCAACGGTTGCGGTTCTAGTTGCGGCGATTGCAATTTTGGATGCGATGATGACGATTCTTGCGATTGCTCCACTCCCCCCCCCTTACTGCCCTTTCCTCTCTCACGCTTCTTCTTCTCTTTATCATCTCTCTCCTTCGCGAGCTTGTAGAGATCATTAAGGCCCCCCTCGAACTTCACCAGGCCAAGCATCTTCATCACCCTCCTCCTCACGATCATCTTCTTCGCCTCTTCCCTCATGAGATTAACCTTGGACATCTTCTCTCTCTTCTCGCCCCTCTTCTCCTTCACTACCTTCACCTTCCTCTCGACCTCCTTAACGTGCATGAGATTCTTATCGTGTATGCTCTTCTTCGACCCCGTCGTCATGCCCTCCATCTCCTTCGTAACCTTCTCCACCTTCCCAGAAAGCGAAGGAGGGGAGAGAGGTAAGTACTGCGGTGAGAGGAGCTTGTTAGAACCACGGAATTTTCCCAGACAAAAGAGCCGGGCGATGGACATTCCCCCCTTCGCCCTCACCTTCCCCTTAGAGTGCGAGTCAACGAATGACAGCCTCCTGGACGTGGGATTGTCAGGCTTCCCCTTCTTGGGTGATCTCATCCTCGGCGAGCCCTCCGACAGGGACCTGGGCGACGTGTTCCTATCATGGATCTCCTTAGCTTTCCTAGGGTCGACGAGCAATCTCGAAGGGGAGACGGTGTTCTTGGTCTCTACAATCCGCGCGCTGCCAAACCTGCTGAAGGAGGAGGGCAAGGGGAGGTGGGAGGGCGGCTTGTGGTTCACGTTGTTGCGGGACGGGCAGAAGTGGGTGGAACGAGGGTGGGACATACCAGACGCCCTGGCCTTTTTTGAGGGGAGGGTTGGGCCCACTGAAATATCTTCCCCCGAGCCGAGCTGAATCTGAGGGGTTGGGGGGGTGCCTCGTTAGGGACTGAACACGAAAGAAGCCGAGAAGGGGCACCAAGAAAATTACGGGAAGTGAACGAGAAGCTTATCGAACCAACTGCTACACGCTTTTCCCTAAAAAGTGGAGGAAGTGAGGATGCTCCCCATTCCAGTTGCAGAGTCGGCGGGGGAGGGAGGTCCTTGAGCATTAAAAAAAATCTTAACCCTTCTACTACAACATGTTGTTCCTCAGCTTACCCTCCTAACCCCCCCCCCTCCCCCCCACCCTGCAGGTTAATCCCTTGTCCACCTCTCTTTCCTCCCTCACTCCCAACCGTCCTTGCCTGTCCCTCCTCCATTCCTCCTCCCCCCATTCTGTTGCATCATCATAGCCATAATCTTCATAACATCCGTAACATCAACGTCCTTCTTCCCCGCCCTCCCGTCCCTAAGTTCATCCTTATCCCTATAATCCCTTGCCTTCTCCCCCGTCCTACTGCATTTGCTCAGTGCTTTAACAAAGTCACCTCTCCCCACCTTCCTCATGTTCCCTTCCCCCCTCCCCCCCAATTTGTCCTCCCCCCCGTCATCCTTACCCTCGCACCTCCTCCTACTGAAGTCCCCTGTAATTTCCGTGACCCTTTCCATCTTGGCGCATCTAACAACCTCCCTCAAATCGCTCCCGCTGAAACCCTCTGTTTCATCAGCCACCGTTCCTAGGTACGCGAGGGCTGACGGGTCTAGCGAGTCGTTGGATAGCATCTTGGTTAGGATGTCGAGACGACCGGAGCGGGAGGGGAGAGGGATCTCAAACTGACGAGGGAGACGACGGAGGATTGCCTGATCCACGTCGTAAGGCCTAGGAGGGGGGAGGAGGTAAGGGGGAGGTTGTTACGGTCATGTGAGATAATGTTCTTTGTTCCCCCAGACGCCTATTTTAACGTTGTGTTCCCCCCCCTATTTCCCCCCTCCCCTCCCCTCCCCCTCCCCTCCCCCTCCCCTTAACTCTGCGCTACAGCCTCTTGCGTCTCACCTATTAGTAGCTCCCATGACCATAACGATCCCCTCCTCCTCCCCCCCATTCCCTTGGTTAACCCCGTCCCACATGGTAAGGAACTCAGACTTCATGGAACCGAGGGCCTCGGCGGAATCGTCACGCTGCTTTAGGAAGGTGTCTATCTCATCTATGAAGATTAGGGATGGGGACAACTTGCGGGCTAGGGAAAACACGCTTGAGACCATCTTGTTGCTGCAGGGTTTGGGGTTTTGGGTGTGTGTGTGTGTGGGGAGAGGGGGGGCGTTAGAGGTTGGTGGGGAGGAAGGGGAGTATGTTTTTGGTAGGCCTTCACTTTTGAGGGGTTGACCACTCACCTCTCCCCAAAGTACTTGTTCATGATAACGCTCAACTTAACGTTGATGAATAGCGCGCTCCCCTCGCTCGCAATCGCCTTTGCGATCATAGTTTTCCCCGTCCCCGGTCTCCCGTATAGCAGCACTCCCTTGGTTACCTCGACGTTGGCGGCACGGAAAATGTCGGGACGGAGGAGGGGGAGGACGCAGAGCTCGTATACTTGGGTCTTGAGGGAGGATATACCACCGATTGAGGAGAAGGGGGTGGAGATTGTGGAGGGATCAAGGACTGATTCTGCTATTACTAGCTCGTAGGAATTGAGATCGAGGGGGGGGATCTTGGCGGGGGAGGAAGGATTCTGAGATGTGGTGGATGTTGGGGGAATGGAGGGAAGAGAGGAGGGGGGGGGGGAAGGCGGATATGTTAGAAGAAAGGTTCATTCTCCCAACATTCCCCAAAACATTCCCTATAACATTCTCTCCTCACCTTTTTCTCAGCGCGGGCGGTGAGGATTGAGTGTAGGCGTCCCTCTGCACCTTTGCGGCCTTTCTCTGGTTTTAAACCAATAGGATCAAGGAAAGAGGAAAGGGAACTTCCACTGAGTGTTTTAAATGCGTATAATAGACCTGCTGAGATCTATATCGTAGCGTAGTGAATGTGTATTATAGTTAGATAGGATTAGGGTTACTCGTATGATGGAATAGCGGATGGAATGGACAACGAGAGAGGACAAAAATGAGACACAAAATGAGGCCACCACGGGACTGAAATCCTATTTGTGACTTACCACAACACTTAGGCCTATTTCTACAGTCGCTTGGACTATCTTCTGTCCAATTGTTACTTGAGATCTTCCATTACTACTATTTGAACGTCCAGATGATGTACCACTGTTTAGATAGAAGCTCATTGAACAAAATGAGGAAAGTCAGAGGAAGAGAGGAAAAATGACAAAACAAGTGAGAAGAAGAAAAGTAGTGAGCCGTTGTTGACGTTATTATTTTCATCGCTTCGGCGCAATGTGGGTGGCTCAGATAAAAAATTGAACGATTGATTAAAAAACAAAGAGTTAAAGATATTCCAGAATTACTCTCCACAATTCTTTCGGGATCTTGTCACGTGTCTCAGTTGCCTTTAGCCTGCCTTCAACTCCGTCCATTTCCTTCCCCTTCAGATTGTCCGGTACGCTGGGTGTATTCTCCACGTGATCCGGTTCAACACAGTCCAGTCTTTTCCGCTTCAGCCTAGCCGATCTCCTGGGTGGTGGATTCTCCACGTGACCCCAGCAGATTCCCTTGAGGCACAGAAGAGCGTTGACGCGTTCTATCACTGCGACATTGCGGTGCCACCTGTAATGGAGGAGGTCCGAGACAGTCGGCATATTTTTGTCGGCAGCGGCAGCGATTAGGGCAGTGCAGTGAGAAAAGCAGTTATCACCGATGGAAACTGCAGGAGATAGAATGAGTTTCGTGAGGTCGAAGCAAGTTCTGAAGGCGTCACTGCCAATGATCGTCACTGAGTCCGGGATGGTGATGGCCGTGAGGGAGGTGCATTCTCTGAAGGCGCGTGCGCCAATTGTTGTCACTCCGTCCGGGATGGTGATGGCCATGAGGTTGGAGCATCCTCTGAAGGCGGCAATGCTAATAATCGTCACTCCGTCTGGGATTGTGATGGCCGTGAGGCAGGAGCAGTCGTAGAAGGCGCGTTCGCCAATCCTTGTCACTCTGTCCGGGATTGTGATGGCCGTGAGGGAGGAGCATCCGTAGAAGGCGCCCTCCCTAATCCTTGTCACTCCGTCAGGGATGGTGATGGCCGTGAGGGAGGAACATCCTTCGAAGGCAAATTTGCCAATCGTAGTCACTCCGTCTGGGATGGTGATGGCCGTGAGGGAGGAGCATCCCCTGAAGGCGCCCTCGCCAATCTCTGTCACTTCGTCCGGGATGGTGATGGCCGTGAGAGAGGAGCATCCTTGGAAGGCGCGTTCGCCAATCCGCGTCACTCCGTCTGGGATGGTGATGGCCGTGAGGGAGGAGCATCCGTAGAAGGCGCCCTCCCTAATCCTTGTCACTCCGTCAGGGAATGTGATGTCCGTGAGGGAGGAGCGTCCTTGAAAGGCGCGTTTGCCAATCCTTGTCACTCCGTCCGGGATGGTGATGGCCGTGAGGGAGGAGCAGTCAATGAAGGTGCGTTCAAAAATCTTCGTCACTCCGTCCGGGATGGTGATGGCCGTGAGGGAGGAGCAATTATCGAAGGCTTCACCGTAAATTGCTGTCACTCCGTCTTGGATTGTGATGGTTGTGAGGGAGCAGCAGCTTTTGAAGGCGCCCTCGCCAATATCCGTCACTCCATCCGGGATGGTGATGGCCGTGAGGGAGGTGCAAAATGCGAAGGCTTCATCGCCGATCATCGTCACTGAGTCCGGGATGGTGATGACCGTGAGGGAGGAGCATCTGTAGAAGGCGCAAGATCCAATTATCGGCACTCCATCCGGGATGGTGATGGTCGTGAGGGAAAAGCATTCGTAGAAGGCTTCATCGTAAATTCTCGTCACTCCTTTTGCAAAACTGACTTCTGTAACTTCACTCTCCCAACTCACACCTTCTTCAAGACATAAGTCCCCTCCGGTGTCGTATATTGCCCCTTTGTAGTAGTCATATGGGTCTTCGTAGTCATCACTATCGTCATCACCAGAGACATCACTAGAGTCATAAGTAGAGTCATCACTAGAGTCATCACTATAGTCATCACCATGAGCAATGTCAAATTCACTCATAGTATGGTTGATCGTTTTACCGAAAGGAGAGGACTGTTATTTACTTTATTGTTAACGTTTATAACTATTTTAGACCAATGAAGTGCTAATTCAGTGGGCTTGAAATACCAACGTATGAACAAAGAATGGAACAAGACGAAACAAGTGGCCTAATTAAGTGGCAAAAGAGTAACAGAGAAATTAATTGGAAATTTGGAAATTGGGAATTGATCATATTTATGAGTGAGTTAAGTGAGGAAGAAGTGAAAAGACAGACAGAACGACGATTGATTACAAAAACAAAGAGTTTACAGAAACTCCAGAATTACTCTCCACAATTCTTTCGGGATCTTGTGACGTGCCTCAGTTGCCTTTAGCCTGCCTTCAACTCCGTCCATTTTCTTCTCCTTCAGGCTATCCGGTCCGCTGAGTTGATTCTCCACGTGATCCCAGGTTCCCTTGAGGCACAGAAGAGCGTTGACGCGTTCACGTATGCGGTGCCACCTAGAATGGAGGAGGTCCTCGACGGTCGACATATTTTGATCAGCAGCGGCAGAGATTAGGGCGGTGCAGTCCAAGAAGCAGTCTCTGCCGATGGAAACAGCAGGGGATAGACTGAGTTTCGTTAGGGCGGAGCAACCTCTGAAGGCTTCATAGCCAATCGACGTCACTGAGTCCGGGATGGTGATGGCCGTGAGGGAGGAGCATCTTTCGAAGGCGTTATTACGAATCCTTGTCACTCCGTCCGGGATGGTGATGACCGTGAGGGAGGAGCATCTAGAGAAGGCGCTTTCGCCAATCATTGTCACTCTGTCTGGGATGGTGATGGCCGTGAGGGAGGAGCATCCGTGGAAGGCACCCCCGCCAATTGTCGTCACTGAGTCCGGGATGGTGATGGCCGTGAGGGAGGAGCATCTGCAGAAGGCATAACTGCCAATCGTCGTCACTCCGTCCAGGATGGTGATGGCCATGAGGGAGGAGCATTCAGAGAAGGCAGAATGGCAAAAAGTCACTCCGTCCGGGATGGTGATAGCCGTGAGGGAGGAGCATCCTTGGAAGGCGATGTCGCGAATTGTCGTCACAGAGTCCGGGATTGTGATGGTCGTGAGGGAGGAGCATCGGTTGAAGGCGCCCTCGCCGATTATTGTCACTCCGTCTGGTATGGTCATGGCCGTGAGGGAGGAGCATCCTTCGAAGGCGCAATTGCGAATCGTCGTCACTGAGTCCGGGATTGTGATGGCTGCGAGGGAGGAGCATCCGAAGAAGGCGCGTTTGCCAATCGTAGTCACTCCGTCCAGGATGGTGATGGCCGTGAGGGAGGAGCATCCGTCAAAGGCGCTTTCACAAATTGTCGTCACTCCAATTGGAATGGTGATGGCCGTGAGGGAGGAGCATCCTTCGAAGGCGAATTTGCCAAACATCGTCACTCCGTCCGGGATGGTGATGGCTGCGAGGGAGGAGCATCTGTAGAAGACGCTATCGCCAATCGAGGTCACTGTGTCCGGGATTGTGATGGTCGTAAGGGAGGGGCATAACTGGAAGGCGCCCTCGCCAATCTTCGTCACTGAGTCCGGGATGGTGATGGTTGTGAGGGAGGAGCATCCAGAGAATGCGCCATCACCAATCGTTGTCACTCCGTCCGGGATGGTGATGGCCGTGAGGGAGGAGCATCCTTGGAAGGCACCAATGCCAATTATCGTCATTCCGTTTGGGATGGTGATGGCCGTGAGGGAGGAGCATCCTTCGAAGGCGGACCAGCTCATCTCCGTCACTCCCTCCGGGATGGTGATGGCCGTGAGGGAGGAGCATCCAGAGAATGCGCCATCGCCAATCGTTGTCACTCCGTCAGGGATGGTGATGGCCGTGAGGGAGGAGCATCCTTCGAAGGCATCAATGCCAATCTTCGTCACTCCTTGTGCAAAAGTCACTTCTGTGAGTTCACTATTGTCTTTGAAGCTCTCTGTTCCGGAGTATACTGCTGTTTTGGGAAGGGGAGAGTCCCCATCATCTGGGTCATCATAGTCTCCATCACTATCACTATAGTCACCACTATAGTCATCACTATAGTCATCACTATAGTCATCACTATCGTCATCACTATCGTCATCACTATAGTCATCTCCATCACCATAAGCAAAGTCAAATTCACTCATAGGTCCATGAGAAAGTGAGGCCTGAGAAAGAGGGGTGCCCTTCGAGGGGAGAGCAGTTGTCACGTCGACTGGAGCAAACTGAGCAGTGCGATGAGCTGGCATGATCGGCAGGGGAGGGAATGAAGTGGGGTCTAGTAGATCAAAGGGAGCCTCAGGGTCTTGTGAAGAGCGTGAGGCGTGAGAGGAGGTGTCGAGGAGGCCGGACATAGTTGGGATGGAGAGGATCTTTTATACCGTCCTTTTGGTAACCTAAACTTAAGCCTGGATTTATTATACTGTCTTTTCGTTAACAGATTTAACCCTCAATGAATTCTGAGGTACGGTAGAGACGAAATTGAGGTTGGTTTGTCCCCTTCCTTGGTTCTTTTTTTCTTTTCCCTCTTTTTTCATTTTCTTCATCTTTTTTCCCTCACCCCTGTTGGTGTCGTGTGTGTCTCAGATAAAACAATTGAACGATTGATTCAACAACAAAGAGTTTACAGAAATTCCAGTATAACTCTCCACAAAACTTTCGGGATCTTGTGACGTGCCTCAGTTGCCTTTAGCCTGCCTTCAACTCCGTCCATTTTCTTCTCCTTCAGGCTATCCGGTCCGCTGAGTTGATTCTCCACGTGATCCCAGGTTCCCTTGAGGCACATAAGAGCGTTGACGCGTTCGATCACAGCGACATTGCGGTGCCACCTATAATGGAGAAGGTCCTTGACAGTCGGCATATTTTTATCAGCAGCGGCAGCGATTAGGGCAGTGCAATTCGAGAAGCAGTCTTCAGCGATGGAAACGGCAGGAGATAAACTGAGTCTCGTTAGGGCGGAGCAATAACTGAAGGCGGAATTGCAAATCGTCGTCACTGAGTCCGGGATGGTGATGGCTGCAAGGGAGGAGCAATCGTAGAAGGCGTACTTGCAAATCGTTGTCACTCCGTCCGGGATTGTGATGGCTGCGAGAGAGGAGCAAGTCGCGAAGACACTTCGGCCAATTGTCGTCACTGTGTCCGGGATTGTGATGGCTGTGAGAGCGGAGCACGTTGCGAAGGCGCCAGCGCTTATCCTCGTCACTCCTTCCGGGATGGTGATGGCTGCTA
The DNA here is from genome assembly GCA_030267965.1 of Triparma columacea. NCBI lineage: Eukaryota > Bolidophyceae > Parmales > Triparmaceae > Triparma > Triparma columacea. Next base: position 46,755 of record BRYA01000546.1, read on the forward strand.
GGGAGGAGCATCCTTCGAAGGCGCTAACGCCGATCGACATCACTGAGTCCGGGATTGTGATGGCTGTGAGGGAGGAGCATCTGTAGAAGGCGCGTTCGCCAATCTCCGTAACTGAGTCCGGGATGGTGATGGCCGTGAGGGAGGAGCATTCCCTAAAGGCGTCATCGCCAATGGACGTCACTCCGTCCGGGATTGTGATGGCTGCGAGGGAGGAGCATCCTTCGAAGGCTTCATCGCCAATCTCCGTCACTCCGTCCGGGATGGTGATGGCTGTGAGGGAAGAGCATTTGTAGAAGGCGCTCTTGCCAATCGTCGTCACTCCGTCCGGGATGGTGATGGCCGTCAGGGACCGGCATTTGTAGAAGGCATGTTTGCCAATCGATGTCACTCCTTGTGCAAAAGTGACTTCTGTGAGTTCACGATCGCCTCTGAAGCTCTCTGTTCCGGAGTATTCTGCTGTTTTGGGAAGGGGAGAGTCCCCATCATCTGGGTCATCATAGTCTCCATCACTATCACTATAGTCATCACTATAGTCATCACTATAGTCATCATCATAAGCAAAGTCAAATTCACTCATCGTAGGGATGGAGAGGATCTTTTATACCGTCCTTTTGGTAACCTAAACTTAAGCCTGGATTTATTCTACTGTCTTTTCGTTAACAGTTAAAGCACTCAATGAATTCTGAGGTACGGTAGAGACGAAGAGAGGTTGGTTTTTCCCCTGACTTTTTTTTGGTCCCTCCTTTATTTTTGTTTTTGTCCATCATTCCACACACAAACATGGACGACTCATGGGATGATTGGTCAGACTCAGAGACAGATACACGAACAACAACAACTCAACAACCAACAACAACTTCACAACAGACAACAAACCTCCCACCAACACCAGACTCCCTTTCTCCCCTCCCCCCACCAACCTTCACCCCCATAACCTCGACGCCCCTATACGCCCGATACAAGTCTTACATAAAGTCCCTCCAGTCCTCTCTCTCCTCCTCTCTTCTCCCCTCCTCTCTAACCTCTCACTTTGCCTCCCACTTCACCTCTCCCAAGGTCCTCTCCATAAGGTCCTACCACAACTCCAACCCCTCTCTTTACGCCTACACCCTAACCAAGGAGCTCCCTAGACTATCCTACACTTTCAATATAGAGAAACCCCCCTTCACCCCAACCTCCACACCCTCAACCTACACCACCCCCTCATCAATAACCTCGGCCTTAGGTACACCAGGGCCGAAAGAGGGGAGCAGCGTACACCATATAATACGATGCGCTAACCAGGCATTCCTAGCGAACGTGTTGGAGTGTTTACATAGTTTTGATTTAGTTAACTTCTTACCACCGACACCGATGTCTACACCCTCACCACCACCTACGCTCCTTCACTACAAGTTAACGAAGTGCGCGTTCACTGTGAATTTAACAAGGGCGTTAAAGTGCTTGAATATATCATGCATATTCGGGGTTTACGTACGTTCCTTACATCTCGGTCAGATTTCCTGTCAAGTTTTATACAACCCTTCATCATCGGGGGGAGGACCTAGTCTTGTAGTTGAGGTTGTTGATTGTAGGTGTGTGATGTTGTTCGATGATGATATAGAGGTTTGTATAAGGGAGGCTGCTGGTGACGGTATTATGGAGGAGGGTTTTAACAACGAAGAAAGGGTTTTGGATGGGGAGGGAGAAGGAGGGGTGGTTGGGAGGATTGGGAACGTTATTGGGAACGTTTTTAGGAAGGCGGTTGAGAGCGCTGTTGAGGGGGGGGTGAGGGGGGACGATGATTTACTGAATTGATAACTACATCACATCAAAAACAACTTGAATATACATGTTTTTTGGTCAGGTTTTCATTTCACAGTGACAGATTCTATCTCTTTACCCCCCCCCCGCCCTTAGAGCGTCCTCCTCAATGTCCCCCTCATCCTCCTTAATCAATCTCTCCCTTTCCCTCCTCTCTTCATTCCAGACCTTAATAGCCTCCCTCGCTACCCCGTCGACCCCCCCCCCCGAGTCCGTACCACCCTGTATTATCTCCTCCTTCAAAAGCATAATTTCCATGGTCTCCTCCTTAGTCTGATCAACTATGCTAGGTTCCATAACCTCCAGCGCCTTCTCAAGAAGTTCGCTTAGCTTAGTATCATCCCCAGTCTCGTCCTTATATCCCTTCCTCTTGCTCCCTGCAGTTTTCATGATATCATCGATCCTATTCCTCCATCTCTTCCCTCCCATTTCCCCGTTAAAAATATTAACCACCGGTCTCAATATCCTCCTCCTCCCCTTCTTACTCCCCTCCCACTCCTCCTCTTTATCCGCCCATATCCCATACTCCCTAATAAGTTCCCTCCTACTCTTAACCCCTCCACCCCTCTCCCCCCCATAAAGAACCTCCCCGCTCGTGCACCAATACCACGGTTGCGCAACGACACCTCTCCCAACCATGACCCCATCAAGTCCCCCACCCCTTGATTTGCATGCCTCAGCTACAGAGAGGACATCACTTATACTGTTAACACCACCGTTTAAAGTTACGGAAAGGTCGGGGAAATCCTCCTTTAACCTGTACACGTAATCGTACTTCAAAGGCGGGATGTTACGGTTGTCTACCGGACTGAAAGTACCGTCTAACACAGCCTTCCTTGCGTGTACTTGAAATGTTCTACAACCAGAGGTTTGGGAGACGGTTGTTATGAAATTACGGAGGTCGGGGTAGGTGTCGGCTGAGTCAACACCTATCCTACACTTTACTGATACCTGGATACCGACTGGGTCGAGGACAGACTTCATTGCTGATACACATTCACCAACAAGCTCTGGGTTCTCCATTAACCTTGCCCCAAAACAACCTTTCAAGGATACCTTATCAGACGGGCATCCACAGTTTAAGTTAACCCCAGTCCAGCCCCCGTGTTCACTCATATTCTCTAAAACAACTTCACAAGCTTCACGTAACATGTTCGGGTCAGATCCGCCTAATTGTAGTACAGTACCATTCGATCTTGATGTTCGTAGGAACCTACGCATGTAGAATGGGTCGTGTTTAGTGTTGACTATAGCCATTGCTGTTACCATTTCCGACCATAGTTCCATGGTTGGTGTTATTAAATGGAGGAGATGACGGAAGTGGACGTCTGTGTATTCCATCATTGGTGCTAGTTGGAGGTTTAGCTTTGATATGTGGTGGGGACGTGGGGTGGGGGGGAGGAGGGTTGAGGGGGAGGGAGGACTGGTTGAGGGGGTGGGAGGATTGGTGGAGGATGAAGGTACACCATCGGAAGGGGATGGTAGAGATGGTAGAGATGAGAGGGATGATAGAAGCTTTGAGTAACGAGGGTAGAGGGGATAGGACATTGTTTTAGATAGTATAGTAGGGAGCATGTACGTTTCCACGATATGTGGAAGGAAAAGAAGAATTAGGGGGGCCCTAAGAAACATTTGAGGGGAAGGTTCTTGCGTTTGTTCCGTCTTACATTTTTGGGTGAATTAAATCTGGCTAAACAACACGACAGCGAGTAATTTTGAAACTGGAGAGCATAGGACGATAGTAGAAGACGAAAGTGGTACTAATGGATCGCCTAGCGATGATTAGAAATTTCCCAAACTTTTCAACCCAGCCAAAAGGTACTTTTTTGCTGAATTCACGCCGGCAGGGACCAGTAAGGACCGGTAAGGACCGAGACTGGACCGGACTGGACCGAACCTAAAAAAATTCTCATACACGCAGGACCGTACCGGACCAAACTCCAAAATGGCATTGAGCCAGAGCTATGACCCAAACAGGCATCATTGCACTTTTGCGCAAAAGGCAATAATGAGTTTAAATGAGTCTAAAGTCCGTAAAGAAATAAGAGATAGTAAGAGAGTTCTTATAAGTAAGTATTTGACGCATTTCTCGACTTGTAATTAGTTTTGCGTCTAATTTAGGCTGCTTTTTCATCCTCTTTCAACTCTCCCGTCCCCGAGCTGTTTGGATGTGCCTCAATATCTCTTCAATACTAACACAATGAGGACAACTAACACAATACAAAACACAATACACACACTAATATAGAATGTGGAACATCCATTGTAACAAATGAGGTAAGTTTACCATCAACAGGCCCAACCACTGTTACGGCTGTTTGTTTGTTTGTTCCGATGAAGAGAGAACCCACGATGATAACCGTCTTATGATATGCGACGTGCATTTCGGAGACACGCGCTATGATTTAACGCCAGCAACCTGTAAATGGCTGCCAAACGACCATACTGAGGAACAAACAACAACAAAAAAACCAACAATAAGTGTGACAAGGACGATACATCTCACACCCTCACACCCCACCCATCCCACACCCTCACACCCCACCCATCCCACACCCCACACCTTCCTACCCACCCCACAACAGCACGGCTACCCCTCCCTAGTCCGCATGGGCTCACTGGCAGAGTCAATCTCCAGTCTCTGCCTCGCTGGCAAGGAGGTGATCCTAGTGTCCTCAGGTGCCGTCTGCATGGGCCGGAAGTACCTCCGCAAGAAGCAGATGCTCCACAGCACTGTGCAGGACCTTCGTATGGAGATCGAGAGGGGTGACAACACTGGTCGTAAGAACTACAGCAGCAGCTGCGCTGCAGCTGGTCAGTTTGGACTCATGAGCGTTTACTCAAGCCTCTTTGAAGCCGTCGATCTATCCGCATCACAGATCCTCCTAACCCAGGAGGACTTCAACTCCCCTGTCAGAATCGCCAACCTAAAGTCCTGCATCGACAACCTCCTCCACCTGGGAATCGTCCCGATAATAAACGAGAACGACGCAGTATCCGGTAACCTCGGTTACACCTCGGACAACGTATTCTCCGACAACGACAGTCTCGCTGCACTCTGCGGTAAGGCATTTGAGGTTGACGCAGTCCTACTACTAACAGACGTTAAAGGCGTGTACGATCGTCCACCGTCAGCAGAAGGGGCTAAACTATTACCGTTTTACTTTGGCTTTGAAGCAACCGCTGACACTCCAGCCGAGATAAAGAGGAATAAATCATCCGAGATACTCTTCGGTTCCAAGTCCCTAAACGGTCGCGGTGGAATGGAGGCAAAGATAGCGGCAGCGGTAAGCGCCGTCACGGAAAGTAAGGTTAAAGCGTGCGTTATTGCGTGTGGGAGTGAACTTGATACTATTAGTAGTATACTTGGACAGAAAAATGACGGGAAGAATCTGGGGACGCTTTTTATTAATAGGGATTACAAGGCACTCTGGGATGAAGCTGTTGCAGAATGGGAGGGTGTGAATAAGGGAGGTGGAGAGGGGGAAAAGGAGAGGGCGGTTAAGGCTAGGGATGAGGCGAGGAAACTTGGCAGGATGGAGTATGAGGATAGGAGAGGGATACTGGAGTGCGTGGCGAGGAAACTCGTGGAGGAGGAAACGGTGGAGGTTATACTTGAAGCTAATGGGAAGGACTTGGAGGAAGCGGCTGAGAGGAACGTTGACGAGCAGCTGGTTAGAAGGCTTAAGCTAACCAGGGACAAGCTGCAGACCCTTAGCACGGGGATCAGGCAGATCGCAAACTCGGAAGACCCCCTCGGGGTCGTTAAGAGCAAGCTTGAGGTAGCGGACGGGCTGATTTTGGAGGAGCAGACGGTGCCGATTGGGGTCCTCATGATAATTTTCGAAAGCAGGCCGGATAGCTTCCCACAGATCGCGGCTCTTAGCATCGCCTCCGGCAACGGCCTATTACTAAAGGGTGGTAAGGAGGCGAGGAGGAGCAATGAAGTTCTAGGGGAAATCATTGGGAACTGTATTGAGGAAGGAAGCAAGGGGAAGGTCGGGAGACAGCTTGTTAGCCTCGTATCTAGCAGGTAAGGGGGGGTGGAGGGGATGGGGGGAGGTTGGGGAGGTTAACAGCTATGTTATGAAATCAGATGGAACGAAGTATACATCAACCTAACGACACACATTTTCAACCCCCCCCCCCTCCCCCCCCACCCCACCCTCTCAGGGACGAGATCGCGAGCCTCCTAAAGCTGGACTCTTGCATCGACCTCGTAATCCCCCGCGGCAGCAATGCCCTCGTGTCCTACATAAAGTCCAACACGAAGATCCCAGTCCTCGGCCACGCCGACGGAGTCTGCCACGTCTACGTCGCCTCGAGCGCGAGCGCTGAGAAGGCTGCGAAGATCGCAACTGACGCCAAGACGAACTACCCGGCCGCGTGCAACGCTATGGAGACGCTACTGCTACATAGGGACACCCTAGATAACGGTACTGCCACCCAGGTACTAAGGAGCCTTAGACTTGCGGGGGTCAAGTGCCTGGCGGCGGACAACGCGATTGCGGAGGGGCTCTGCGACGCTAGCAGCACCTGCAGGAAGTTCGAGTACGGGGACATGAGGTGTCAAGTCGAAGTCGTAGACTCGACCGAGGCGGCCATCGAATGGATCCACAAATACGGGTCGGGGCACACGGAGTGCATAGTAACGGAGGATAAGGAGGAGGCTGAGGGCTTCCTTAAGGGGGCTGACGCGGCGTGCGTTTTCCACAACGCTAGCACGAGGTTCGCGGACGGATTCAGATTCGGGATGGGGGCGGAGGTCGGCATCAGCACGGGGAGGATACACGCGAGGGGACCGTGCGGGGTTAAGAGCCTGCTTACTACCAAGTGGATAATGAGGAGCAGGGACGGGGACGTTGTGGGGGAAATGGGGGAGGGGGGTAAAGAGTATACTCATAAGATACTTTAAGGATGAGGAACGAGGGGGTGGAGAGGGAGGGGAGAGAGATTAACAACAAACGAGGACAATTAATTCTTTTCACGGCTAACACAGCTTCCCTACTTTTTGGCCTTCTTGGCTTTCTTCTTGCTAGGAGTCGCTCCCTTCTTCTCCTCAGCCGCCTTACTCCCCCTCTTCTTCCCTCCCTTCTCCGCTCCCGCCATCCCCTCCGCGATGCTCTCCACCAGCCTCCCCGCCCCCTTTACCACGGCCTTGGACTTGCTCGCGCCTAGCATCATGAGTCCCTCCACGAAGCCCCCCTCTAGGCACGTCCAGAACTCAACGTCCTTTGACTTTGAGACCTTGCCGTAGGAGATTATCTTCTCGCAGCAAGCCAGGACGAGCCTGACACGCTTGGTCTTCAAACCTTCGGCCAAGCTCTCCTTGAGCGACGCGACGATGGCCGAGAGCTGCCCGAAGTCGTAAAAGTCCCCTCCGTTCTTCCCGCCGAAGATTTTACCGACCAGCCTGTAAATCTCTCCCTTGATGAAATCGTTCCTTCCCTGCCTGACGCCCTCGACAAGTCCCTCAAGGAGGAGGCCTGCGGCTCTTTCCTCCACCCTTTCAATAACGTCCTCGAAGAGTCCCGCCTGCAAGTTGGAGTTCTTCTTCACGCTCCACTCCTTCAAGAGTTCCGAGTAAACTTCCTCGTCCCTCCCCTCGAGCGCCCCCGTCTTCAGGCAGGCGATCATTCCGAGGGAGCAAGCGTTCACGTGGGCTGCGTTAGGGGACTTCCTAACCTCCTTGGCGAGCCCTTCAAATGCCTCCCTGGCTCCATCCTCTGCGCCCTTTGCAACCTTTACCTTGACGAGCTTGCCCGTGTAAAGCTTCGTGATCTTCTCGAGCAGGGACTTCTTGGCGTTAACCAGCGGGCTACCACCGCCCGCAAGGCCGCCCTTGTTCAGGGTGGCATTCACGAGCGACCTCCTCTGCTCGATGAGGGGGAGGAGAAGGGAGAAAACCCTGTCTCCAACCTTCCCCCTTCCTAGCGCCTGCTCGAGCAGGACCAAGGCCCTCAGTTTGTGGTCGACGTCAATCTGCTCCTTCTGAACCTTGGACTTCTTCCTAGTCTGGGCCTTTATTTTGAGCATGTGGGCGAGAGCCCCGTCAGCACCCTCGTGATGCTGAAGGTTGTTCTCGTCATCAGAATCGTTGAGCATATCCGCGAGGGCACCGGCATCGAGTTCGACGGACTCATCGTCAGAACCGTCCTGTTCCTCTTCCTGTTCTTCTTCTTCTTCGTCTTCTTCCTCCTCTTCCTCATCTTCCTCCTCTTCCTGCTCCTCATCTATTTCAGTCATCTTTCCAAAAAGACCCTGCTCAATGTCATCATCTTCCTCCTCTTCTTCCTCATCCTCCTCTTCACCACTCTCCCCCCTTTCCTCGTCTCCCCCCTCCTCTTCCTCTTCCTCCCCGCAGACACCCTCCTTGAGGACCTTGACGCAATCTCCGCTAAGAGCCTCGTCATTGATTTGGAGCGCACCTCCCCAGCACCTCTTCACGGCGTCTCTTAGAGCCCTGACGCTCGCGCCTCTGTTGGAAGACGACGTGTTCATGTTGAGGACCCCGATACAGACGTCTGCAACGACCGCCATAGGGTCCTCATTCCGCTCCTCCTCCTCCTCCTCCTCCTCCTCCGAGACATCCATCTCATCCTCCGAGTTTCCTCCCTCTACATCCAAGAGCTTTTTAGAGGCCTTGAAAAGGTCGTCGACAGTCGCGCAAACCTCATCGTCAAGGTTCTCCTCATCGTCAAGCATCATCATGCCTCCCTGGCTCTCGTCTTTCCCCTCGTTCAGCAGCTGCAGTGTTAGAGCCATCGTAAGGTTCGCGATCGCGTCCGCCGCCTTGGTCTTCCTTGGTTCTGACTCCTTGTCTTCCTCCAATTCTTTTGCGATCCTCGTCATTTTGCTAGCCACGACCCGGGCCCTCATACCGTCATCGTCAAGCTCATCCCTGACGAGCCTGCACCCGGCCTGCTCGGCAGCGACCCACATGGCGTGGGTCTCCTTGTACTTCACGTTGGAAGCCTTTATTTGGGGGGAGTTTGTGAGATCAGCCATGAGGGAGAAGAAACGAGACGTCGCAAGGGAACGGACCGCGAAGGGCAGGACAGTCTTGATTTTCAGTGCCGCCGAGACGGCAGGGTTCATGTCGGCGGTGGAAGGTTTCTGAGACTTCTGCGAAGGGTTGCATTGGATTGCGTTAGAGTGTTTAGGTTGCGAGTCGCAAGAAAAATTGTCTTTGCTGTACTTCACCGCTTCGCACACTTCTTACACCCCCCCCCTCCCACCCCCCTTTCTCGTCCGCCAATTCCCACTCTCACCTTGCCCTTCTTTTTCTTTCCTGTTGTGTTCCCTTCCTTTGGTTCATTGACATTGCTCGAGTCGAAGAAGCTAGCAGCGAGCAGGAACGCGTAGACCCTCGTTGTGACCTTCTCTCTCTTGTCGTCTGCGTCGTCCTCTTTTTGGAAGAGCTTGCTAGCTCTGTAGAGAGCTTCGACGAACGCGAGGCACTGCGAGGAGGGGCGTTGAGGGGGGTTAGGAGGAGGTGAGGGGGAGCCGCGTCAGTACATGAAAATGCTACACCTCTCCCCGCGTTCATTAATTCCCACCTTTCCAAGCGCGAGTCTTTTCTTCTCCTCTGAGTCCTCTCCTTCGTCCTCTCCTTGTGTCTTAAGGGATTCAGAAGACTCCAGGATGCTGTCCTCCAGGAAGCTGAGGTAAGAGTGGGTTGACTCCAAGTCGAGGGAGGTGAGGAGCGAGGAGGTCAGGGGAACCCTGGTCTTGTTGTCGAACTTTATGTCGACAGTGAGGATCAAAGTCGCGAGCCTGAACTTGAATTGGGGGGACTTGTCCTTGGCCTGCGGAGGAGCGAATGGGTTTGTGTTAGGTTTAGTGATGAATGTGATTAGTAAGGCGTTTCCTTTCGCCCGTTCTCTCTCACCTTCTCCTTCACGTCCTCAAGACATTTCTTTCCGATCTCGATGAGCAGGGCCTTGTTCCTCGTCTCCGAGTTGGCCGAGTTGAGCATAAGCTTCACTGTCCTCTGGTTGAAGACAATCTCAACGGTGTCGTCGGTAAGGCGCGAGGCTAGGGAGGGGAGGAGGAGAAGAGGTACGGCCTTCCTCTCATGGGTAGATGTCGACATGAGGGGTGTGACTACCTCGTTCCAGAGAGCATTGAGGAGGGGGGCGGGGGAGGGAGAGTCAAAGATGGAGGAGAGGAGGGCTTCCCAGACGGAATGGAGGCGGGGGAAGGAAGAAGAGGTAGATACAAGCGCGTCAGATTGGGAAAGGATGAAGAAAGGGGTTAGGGTAGGGACGAGGGAGCATTTGAGGGAGAGGAGGAGGGTCTCAGGGGTGTGGGTGAGGGCGGCAGACTTAAGCCAAGGGGAAATCACCTTGTCGATGGTCCCGTTGCGAACATCAGCGGAAAGAGAGTCGAGGATCGAAGATACGGCGTGTACGGACGTCTCCCTGAGCCACTTTTTGGTGGCGTAAAGGGAGAGGGCAGCCTTGGTGTATGAGGAGGCGACATCTAGGGAAGCAGAGGAGAGAAGGGTCGACTTGGAGATCGCGAGGAGACCAAAGAGGAGGCCGAAGTTGTAGTCACGAATCTCCATGCCCTTCTTGCACGAAGGAGGGGGGGCCGTAACAGTGGTGAGGGAGGTGAGGAGAGTTGAGGGGTCAACAAGGGGGGAGCTGGTGGACGCTAGCTTGTCGATCAGCAGCGTAAGACCGGCCGCATAGCCTTGGCGAGCACCTGCCCTTCCAGAACAGAGGCCCTTGAGGAGTCTGTTGAGAGCATAGGTAATATCTGCAGATTCAGAATCATCGACCAACGATTTCAGTTGACTTCCAGCCTTTGATCTGACGTTTATATCAGGAGAAGAGAGATCTCTAAATACATCGAAAAACTGTGACGTCGATGTTTGGCTTTTTGAGAGCGCAGACATGATAATGGGAGACTTTGACACAATTTGTTCTTCTGGTGGTGGGTGGTAGATGGGTGGAAATTGAAAGAAGAAGTCTTAGAGGGTTGGCGGGGGTAGGATTATCGTCAAAAGAAGCAGTCTGATTTAGAATACGAGGGCGAAATATATTCTAAAAGACTTTTGAGAGAGAAAGAAAGCAAATCTAATTCCCAATTTTATGGAGGCCAAAATCAGGGCTAAGCCTTTGGGGGAAGTCGGGAAAATGTGTCCATTTTGTCGGGAAACCCGACTTTTTTAACACACTTAGCAAAACCCTCAGAACACCCATGTCTATGCTTTCTGCTGCGGTGGGCGCAATGTCCATACAGCCCCCTGGACCGCCGCCGTCGGACAGGGCCCGTACATTGTTCCAGCATGGATTTCAGAGCTCCTCCGAGGATCCTACCGAGGAAGAGAAGGTGATCTTGTATTGATAGATATGCGGACGAAGGACCGTGGGCGACATGGTGCTATACGTGTGGCTGCTATCGATGGGCAGGAAAACATCCGGGCTGCTCTGGGAATAGGAGGTGCGGAAGACAACAATGAGGAGGAGCAGGCTGACAAGACAAGGCAGAAAATGAATAAGCAAATCAAGCAGCTGGTTAGCATCACCAGCAAACTCATCATGGAACCTCCGGTTACTGAGGAAGGCGCTGACCACTGGGTGTTGTCTGCCAAGGAACCCGCAAGGAAGCATCTTCACGATATGTTCGACAACCCCGACAAGAAGCGTCGCTCCATGAAATTCTTCCGCGGTGCAGACATCCTCCGTCCTGACTCTATGTCCAACTTGATCAGAGAGATTGATGATGTGTATGATGACGATGAGTTTGAGGATGAGTTAAAGGAGGCGATTCGCAAACGCGCTAAGGACCTTCTGTCACATCCAAAGGCCGACAGCACCAATTTGGAGCAACTAAAGGAAGAGTTGACGGAATACGCATTTGACGTTGAAATTATGATTGAAGAGAAGACTGAGGAAAACGCAGCTTTTGACATTTGTGAGTGGACCAAGGAGACGAACCTTCTCGACTGGCACTACCAACGCAGGGAGGATCATCCCCTCATCTTCGCCT
>BRYA01000547.1:0-25975 GCA_030267965.1 Triparma columacea
ACACCCTTTACACCCTTTACACCCTTTACACCCTTTACACACTTTACACACTTTACACACTTTACACACTTTACACACTTTACACACTTTACACACTTTACACCCTTTACACACTTTACACACTTTACCTTCACACACACTTTACTCTTACACACACCTTACCTTTACACATACCATTCCATCTTATATCCTCCTCTCTTCTACTCTCATTCCTCATTTTCTCACTCCCCTCCACAACTACACTCATTCTCTTTCCATTCATCTTTATACACATCTACTACACTTACACACATCATTCCATCTTATACTCTCTTCTCTTCTACTCTCTCTCCTTACTTCTCTCACATCTCTCAAAAACTACACTCACCCTCATTCAATTCATCTTCATACACATCTACTCTACTTACACACATCATTCCACCTTATACCTTCCTCTCTTCTACTCCCACTTCTTTAACTCCTCCCACTCCTCTCCACAACTACACTCATTCTCCTTCAATCCATCTTTACACACATTTACTACAATTACACACATCATTCAACCTTATACCCTCCTCTCTTCTACTCTCAACCCTTTCTCCTTCTCTTTCCTTTCCATAAGCACATTCACCCTCCTTATTTTATTCCCATACTCACACACTAAACTTCCATTATACTCTCAAAACACTATAACACTTCAAAAATTCTTCAAAACCCCATACATATTTATAACACTACCACAACACTCACAAATCACTATAACACTTCCAAAACTCTCCAACATTTCATACATATCTACTATACTTCCATTATACTCACAAATCACTTTAACACTCCCACAATACTTCTACTACACTTCCAAAATACTCACAAATCACTTTAACACTCCAACAATTCTACTACACTTCCACGAAACTCATTAACCTTTATAACACTCCCTTAGTACTCAACATACACCTAAAACACAATTCTCACATAAATAACAAATCAAATCAATTTTTCCTACAAATGTTGCTGCCCCTTTAGTTACTCCCCATCCTCATCTTCAATCGGCACAACGCTGCTTGCTTTTCCCCTTCCGCTTCCCACCCCTATAATATCTCCACCATCAGCGCCTCCAACACTTGCTCTCCTAATACTTGCTCTAAAAGCACCTGCTATACCACCCTCAGCTTCAGCATCAACACTTGCTCTCCTAACACTCTCTCTCCTTCTAGCATCTCCTGCTCCTGGAATGAACTCTTCTGGGACACTTGCCTTCCTTACATCAGTAAACCACTCTGGCTTCTCCTCTTCCCATTTCGCCCAGTTTAAGCCAACCCATGTCTTAATTTCTCCTTCAATTGAGACCCAGTGATGCCTGGAAGTTTCAAAGACGCAAATCTTCATCGCGTCACTTTCTCCTACAAGGAAATATGCCATTGACATATCCTTTGATGTCTGTGTGCTCAAGAAGGTGGGCCAGTACTTCTTCTCAATGTTCAAAAAGAAGGCAGCAAAGCATAGGGTAGTTATTAGTATGAAATACTTCACTATCAGTGATGCAATATCACTTGCCTTCCCATCAACATAGGGCGACGCTATATATATTGACACTGGTAAGCTCCCCATTGTCAACATAAGGCCAAACAACCAGTATACTCCCCCAACTTCATTAGGATGCCTAAATTGCATAATTGACGTGAAATCTACAATGATCTTTACAATCACTCTGGCAACAATACTAAATATAATCTCTGCCTTACCCCCTAATGGTATCCAATACCAGAAGTCCCCCCTCAATATCTTAACCAACAAGAATAGACCAAGATCGGCTCCAATGTAGAGAAATGCCCATTTACCTCCAATCAACGCAAGAAGAACTATTGTCATGCACCTTATGAGAAGCATCCCTGCTGACAAGAGCAACATAGTCACAAATACTACCGTTCGATTGCTTGCCTTTGCAGGTATATAACCGTAGAAGTCTGGTCTATTTTCTCTATTATCAGGGTCTGTGTCCCAGTCATAACTAATTGTTGCAGAGGCAAAGCCTGTTGTAATTGCTGAAATTGCAACAGAAAGCAATGCTGAAGTTCCAACCTCTTTGTCACTTGTTGCTATAGCCATAAGTTGGATGATCACTCCGGGGATTGCCTCAGCAAACATCTCTATCCCTTTCATGAATGTCATCTCAACCATTGCGTCAAATGATGCCCCAACCTCTTGCTGTGCACCAGTTGCCACCCTGTAGGCATCTACTGCAGGCTTAAATCCAATTAAAATTGGAAAACACTCCAACACCACCCTCTTCATCCCCAACTTCTTATTCTGCATCCAAACAGTAAGCATCTGAATCCCTATGGACACTACCAAACTTGCCAAAGATGCATTGAAGTACCCATACTTCTTATCTCTCCAAAACATGTTCGTCACATACACATCAGTCACCAAATCAAGCATGCTTGTGGCAGCACCAACAGTCACCCTTGCCTTTAAGCCTAAGTTTGCCTTCATGAATAGTTTCATAACTATCTCCTCAAGCATGGGCCTTAACCATTGTTGTTCATTCATGACTTCTTGCACTTCAGTGAATTGATGGGCCCACTCATCTACAGCATGAGCAGCAGTCAAAGTAGTCAACATGACTGCTGTCATTGCACTCCCAATCTCCCATCCCCTTGCTTCCTCCTCACTCTTAACTTCTCCCTTGTTTGTCGCTCTCCTTTTAAGTTTGTTCATAACCACAGCATACAGCATAGTTCTCATGAAACCATGCTGCTCTGTAATCTCTTTCAGTGCCCTATTGGCAGCAATAAATTGCCTCGTGGCCTCTACCTTACTGTCCCCAACATTCCTTTTTTTCACTCTTTCCATCAGCTGCTCTCCAAACCTCCTCCCATCCTGCTCCCCTGCTTCTGTGTTCTTCAGCAGATTATCAAAGTAGTAAGCAGCATCAGTTGCAATGCTCAGGTGCTTACTTACTTTCTGTTTGCTGGCAGCCCTTCCTAAACCCTCATGTCTAGTCATCATTTCAACGTCTGTCTCCATCTGGCCAGCCTCTGAGAACCTTACAGCTGTGAGATGTCCTTCATGTTCAACTGTGATGACAAGTATCTTGTTGTTGACTCTATGAAGCTTAAGCTGGGAGTCAACTCCACTTTCGAAGTCCCAAAAGAACGCTGCAACTTCCTTGTGGGATGCTCTTGCAGTTATTGAAGTCTTCCCCCACCCCATTCCCTTCTCTGCCTTTATCAATGTCGTTCCAGACAACCCACTACTGATCTCTTGAGCTCCTTGAATCTCATCAAAGTGACTTTCAATCCCTGGTGCTCCCTCAATTGCAATCTCCTCAAGCTTTTCAATAATCTGCTGCCTCTTGAAGGCATCAATTTCTTTGCTCTTATCAAACTTCTTCCGCAATTCAATCATGTTGCTTGCATACCCGGTTGACAAGCGATTCATGACAAAACTTGGCACAGAGCCCTTGATGTCCACCTTTGAAGCAAATGTGACTCTAGTCTGGGGAACATTTCCAGTGGTTGTGAGAGCCTCGAATATCCAGGTAGTTCTTGCTGATGCGTGCACAGTTTGAGAGCTCAATGGGAACTCTTCGTCAAGCAAGTTGGTGTCCTTGTACACGATCCAACATTTCTTTCCTCCCTCCTCTATCTGCCAACATCCAATTTGCCTCCACTCCCTATCAGAGAATCCTCGTACCCCAAGACTCCTCCTATTTAAATAATGCTGTGAGTGGCTGTTCTGCTTCTTCGTTTTTATTGCCTTGTACTTTTTCCCAAGTTTGGCCAGCCTCTGCCTTGAATCCTTAATGAACTCGTATGCCACGCACTCTGCAAGTGAAGCATCAACAACAGCCTCACACAAGCCAACCACAAGGCCTTCACCATCAAAGTGCCCAGTTTTCAACTTGACCTTTTGGTCTCGAGTCTTCACATTCTTAAATTTCTTGCTTGCCATGCACTTCTCATGGAA
Organism: Triparma columacea; assembly: GCA_030267965.1. Classification (NCBI taxonomy): domain Eukaryota; class Bolidophyceae; order Parmales; family Triparmaceae; genus Triparma; species Triparma columacea. The sequence goes on from BRYA01000547.1 coordinate 3,952, forward strand.
CTCCTTGCCGTCCCTCATTAAGGCCTCCTCCTCCTTTGTGTAATCTTGAGGCTCATTCTTGATGATGTTGGCAAGAGAGGCCAGTGCAGCTTTATCAACCTCTTCGTCCTGCTTGAAGGAGTCCCTGATCTCTGATATCGCACCTAGTACTCGTGGTATTGTTCTGTCGACAACTTTCACTGGAATGTGCCCCCCTGTGTCCATAAATTGGGTCAATGTAAGTTTGCACTGGAGAACACCATTATGGTCCTCAATATTCTTGGCAGTGAGAATGCCACTTGTTGTTGCCCGCACAAGCTTTCCTAGATTTCCCCCATAGTCTACCTGCTCTTTAGCTGGTACGAACGCTACAGACATGGTGCTGTCTTGGTGTCCTTTTTGCCATACATATCTCATCACAAACTCTCTTTTGTCAAGAGGGAAGGGAAGCTTCTTTACTACAGCAAACAGCTTTTCATTGATCCTTCCCTTGCCTCCCTTCGATATTTCTAGCTTTGCAGTGCCAGCAACTTCTTGGCTCACTACCATCCTCTCCCTGCTGCAGAACTCAAAGAACCAAGCAGCTGCTTCCTCGGCTGAGCAGTCGGCTACACACTCGGCTCTTCCAAAACCAAGTGTCTTTTTTCCTTTCTCCTGCTGCTTATGCTTGATCTCCATCTTCACTCCCTCGTAAGGTGACTCAAGAGGCCCCCACCCTTCTTCATCCTCAGCACCAAAGAGCTCATCCACCTCCCCAAACACCTTCTTCTGGTCCTCCTCTAACTCAACCCCCTCCCTCATTCTCTCCACCAAGGCCCCTCTGACTTCAGCATCAACCTTCTTCGCATTCCTCTTGAACTTCTCCTGCAATCTATTGGCCTCAATAAGCTGACTCTTTGCAAGGTAGTCAACTGCTTTGTCCATCACTGCCTTTTGAAGAAGGCCAGTAAATTTCAGATCAACTGTTTGAACGCGTGTCACTCTGCAGACATTTGGGGCAATCTCATCAATAAAGTACACGCCAGTCGACTCTGCAACAACAAATCCTTCCTTGCTGATATCCTCAAAACTAGCTCCATTGTATAGTTGGATCGGCACAATGCCCAATATGTAGTTCGCTCCACCCTTGCCCAACTTGATATCGCTCCAAACATTCCATGTTTCGAAGAGCCGATCTTTAAGTGGCCTCTTCAAGTGTTTTCCTGCTTGGTAGTGAAGACTTCGGCTGCCAAGATCATGCCTGATGACCCTTGTCAAAGAGCCATTTACAAGCTGGTGTTTCTTGGACCTTTCATATGTCCCCAAAACAAACAATTCAGCCAGAATACCCTCTGATGACTTGTCCACAGTGACCCCAAAGGCTGCCCACACCCTGTCCTCCTCTCTCCACAGGAACTTGTCAATGCCCTCCTTCAGTGTCCCCTTGACTCTCTTCCCCTTTGTGTGAAGTTCCTTCTCTAGGCTCCCAACCCTCTCCAACATTGCCTCCTCCTCTATTGTTAGAGGCGGTGCCCTTGGCATGACCTCCTCCACAAAGTGTCTTTTCCTCCTCTCATCAATGACACCAGGCTGTCTGAACCTCTTCCCAACCTCCTTCACAATACCCTTTACTGCTGCATGCGTAGCCTTGACGTCTCCCTTGTTGGTCCTGCCAATATTCCTGCCTTCAACACTAGGTCTCATGGATCTCATACTTTTAAAGCTTTTGAATATGCGAAGATCAACTTCTGCTTTCATCTCTGTTGCTCTCTCCTTTGCCTTAAGAGTTCCCACCATTGTGACTGCAGTTTGTCCAAACCCAAAATCAGTGAAGCTGAGCTTGCCCTTAATGACACCTTGTTTGACAGTCTTGGTCTTTATTGACGCTAGAATTTTGGTAAGCATTGCAGTTGCCTCATCAGAAAGGTCATCCTCATCGAGGGGTGCCAACTCCATAATGTTCGTCGATTCGTCAATAGAGACGACCCTGATGTCAAGGAGAAATTCAACGAACTTATTCCCGCTGCCGTAGTGCTGCCAGTAGACGAGTCTGTGAATGACTCCTTCCTTTTCGTCATACTCCTGGAGGGTCTTCCTCCGGAACTTGCCCTGCTCGCAATCGGTGAGGAGAAAGTCAATGATCTTGTCGCGCTCGTCGTGGACGACATCAGCGAGCTCCATAATCTTGACATCAACGCCGGTAGACTTGTCGATAAGGCCTTCAACGGCTCCGCGGTCATCCAGAAGCTTGACTAGTTCGACTTGTTTGGGGCCAAGAGCTGTGTAATCGATATCTACGGGGCCATATATTGCGGAGGGTGTGCGATTGGAGCCTGAAGGGGGCTCGGTTGTCTTCAGCAGACCATTGTCGTATTGCTTCGATGCGTTGTCGTCTGGTTGACTACCATCACCAGGAGCAGCCTCTTGGTCTGGAGCATCACTCCTGCGGGGAGGTTTCTCCCCCTCCATGCCTTTGAAAGCGGGATCTTCGCGATCGCTTGCGCCGCGTTGGTCCGTTGACGATCCAATCTCCTCGCTGAGCTCCATGACGCGACGATCCATGCTGCCTCTGCAGATTTCTCAAACCTAGAGGAAGGATGTTAAGCGGGGAGGGGGCAAGATGAGTTAGTTGCTTACTTAAAAATTGAATACCACCGGTCCTCCGGGGCAAACAAATCCAAGAAAGACGACGACGTCATCCAAAAACACACGACGTGCTTCATGAACCCCCCCTCCTTGGCCTCTTGCCATCTCCATCTCGGGCCACTTTGCAAATCACATCACACCGCGCGTAAAGAGAGCTTCTGCGTCAAACAACTCTTGTTCGTTCCCCGTCTCCCTCCTTTGAACTCACTTTTAAGTTGCTTCGTGAGGTTAAAGGTGAGAGATCAGAAAGAGAATATGCCAGCTAAGTTGGAAACAAGCCAAAATGCACAGTGCGCGAGGAGGAAAAAATGGAAAAAGATTCTTAGCTTATAATGGAGTCGAATGAAAATGAAACGATGGGCACCACCCCTAAGTGATTTCTAAATCTTAACGCAACCACTAATAGCCCGATCGCCCATGGTGAACCCAGTTGTTTCTGTACAGTATTTTCAATTTAGAGCAATTATTCGACCATATTCTACGCTGTGAATTTCCCCCCTTCGAACATTTTAACTCTTCTCCCCTCTCATCCCTCCCTTTGTCACGCACCCCTTACGCGACTGAGCATTTCTGTCCGGGAGGGTTGAGGTCCCACACGTCGGCCCACTTCTCGCCCTTGTCGGCAAGGTTGAAAGAGATTGTCTCCCCAAACTTTGCCAGGTTTGCCTCAAGCTCATTGATGGACACGATGTAATTTGCGGTGTTGGCATTGGAGGCGCTCTCGTGGTTAGGAATCCAGAAGGCAATGTGCTGCTCGCTAACCTCGCCCTTCGCAGGGTCGGCCCCGGTTACGACCACCTTCCAGAAGTACGCAGGGTTCTTGACACCGTGACTCGCAATAAACCAGTCGGTCCTGTCGGACTCCCATTCCGTAACATCTGCAAGGGTGGTGCCTCCAGATCCCAAAAGCACCGCACCTCCAAACACAAGCGTGGGAAGGTAATTCCTCCAGCACTCGACCAGCATTTCCGTCTTGAGCCACGATCCCCTGTTCATCTGAGCAGCCTGTGGCATGATGTTGGTCATGTAGTTCGTGGCCTTGATGATATCCTTATCATAGTCGAAGTTGTTGGCAGGAATCTGGTGTCCCCTGTCGTGTGCAATCCTCTTCGTTGCATCTGGGCATGCGGTTTTCCTTTGCGAAACCGACATCCCCGCCATCGACCAAGGTCCAGTTCCTCCATCCTTAGGCGCCAGACACCACTCGGGGTAAGCGGCGGTAGAGTCTTGCTGACATCCTCCATCCTTGCCCTTCTCAGCCTTGCTATCGGCGTCAAAGCCTGCTACTACAGCATCGGGAATCTTGAAGCTGTGAGCTCTGGCCTCGCACCCAGTATCGCACTTGGCATCGTAACTGAATTTCATCGGGCCCTTGACCGAGCAGCTGTTCCAAACCTTACCAAAGGGGTAAGTGAGCTCATCAACGTCCGAGCTCGAGCTATCGAAAGTCACAACACCAGAGAGGGAAGGCACGTCGGGCTGCTGCAGTGGGTCGCACTCGGCGATGCACGTGCCCCCATTCTTTGCCATTATGGGAACGACGCCAAGGCAGCTCCAGGATCCCTTTCTCTTGCTGCCCCTGCACTTCACGAAGGATTTCATTGCCCCCTCATGCGTATCGCCGACCTCAATCTTGCTGAACTTTAGGCCATCCTTGCCGGAGGAGATAAGCTCGATCGAAGTGACGGTGCCTACATCGGTAGAGTAGATGGTAACATCTCTCTTTTCCCCCTTAGCGAACTTGCTACCGATGTGGACAGGGGTTGTGGCGACACCATTGCTTCCGACGAGGCTAACAGATATGTGATCCTTCGAGCCGTCAAACCTGCGATGGGCAGGAGAGAGGCGAATGGAGGCAGGGAAGAAGGAGGGAAGAAGGAGTTAGCTACAGGAGGAAAGTGAAACTCCACAACAAAGGCCCACTAACGCAACATTTTCGTTTAGATTATCGCCCATTCTCACCTTCCAGTTCCAACAGTGAAGGTGAGTTCGTATTTCAGAACTGCAGGGTGGTCACTGTCGTCAACCTCCAGGGAGAAGGTTGGCTCGCCGGAACCTGCCGATAGCTCCGCTTTGGATACTTCATTCAAACTTCTCCTCCTCCTTCTTCCAACTTCCGAGATATCAGAGTCAGCCACGCCATCCACGTTGAAGACCTGCTGGAATGTGTGCTTGGAGTTCCTCCAGTTCGTGTAGCTTGCCGCGATGATGACGCTCCCTCCGACGTCCGTGTTGGACGCGCTCGGAGTTGCGACGACCTCCGCTCCAATGTCTTGGATTGCAGCCTCCGCCGCAGCGACGTCGTCCGCTTCCTCGTCCTCGTATGTGACCTCGATCTCCTCGTCGTCCTCGTTCTCGAGCGCGACGAAATCGTCGGCACACCTCCTGAGGAGGTCAGAGGCACTAGTTTCGAGGGTACAGCCCTCGGCGACGGAGAAGTGTGTTTGAGTGATGAAGGTGGAGTAGCTTCCATCGTCGGGCACATGGGAGCATGTGATCTGAACGCTCTTGCAGAACGATCCGCCTGCCGAGGCAGGGTTGGCCCCCAGGGGCTCGGAGCTTCCTCCTGAGCTGTCAGCAGCCTCCCCGTTCACGACGTCAAAGCCGGACTTGACAACGAGGGTGAAGGTGATAACGAGGCCGAGCATCGCGATTGCGGTAAACCCGTAACCGAGGAGTTCCATCAGCGACATTTTTTGGATCCCGGAAGCAGAGCATGTGACCTTGGGGGTATCCTCCTGATAGCTTGCGATGGCCTCCTTGGTAAAGACGTTGCCTCCGCTGTCCTTGTTGAACTTGATCACCTTGTAGCCATGGAAGCAGTTCTTTATCATGTACTCGGTGTTCCCGTGCTGTTTCAGGGCTGAGTAGCAGGTCACTAAGAAGAACACGCAGGATGACATGGCCTTGGAAAGGGGCAGAGCGTCTCCGTCAGGCGACTCGATGCACGCGGTGAGGGCAATGTAGAGGAAGAGCACCGGCATGAAGTGGCTGCGGAAGGTCAAGGGAGGACAAAGGAGGACAAGGAAAGAGCGAAGAGGCGTTCGGAGAGTTGTGTGTGTTAGTACTTGACATTTTTATTGCGTGATGTTGTTGTATGATCGCCAAAATCAATCTCACCTGTAAGCTGCATACGTCAGGGTGACAATGCTGTGGCCTGCGAGCGCGTTTTTGTACCAGGAGATCTCCTCCTCCATTGAGACGGACTGCTCCTTCTGGAAGTTGATCTTGTTGAAGTGGTCCTGCACAGAGGGGGGGTGTCAGACGTACGTTTTCGGCGCTAGAAACGGGTGCGGTGAGAGGGGCAGAGGAACGGCTTACCTGCTCCCTCAGATGGATCCAGTCCTCGCAAGTGGAGAGCAGCTTAGAAATCGCGAAGAGAAGGCACGCGTAGCCGAATAAGGAAGCATCGAAGAAAAGGATACAGATGATTGCTATGACCTCGGTGACCGCGTAGGAGGACTGGGACGCCCAGCGGTTGATTAGGAGGTCCTGAAGGACGGTGATGTCGTTCATGATGTCGATCTCCTCGTCGGGGGTAAGATTCTTGCCCTTGCTGAGGATACAGTGCTTGCAGTTGAGGAAGAAGTGGCGACCGGCCTTCTTCCTGATGACTGCGCTGACGGTGGAAGAGGCAGCGACAAAGAGGGCGTAGATGAGCAGGAAGGAGGCGATGGAAGAGGGGTGGAGAGTGGTGACGTAGCTCCCGTACAGCATCATCACGATGGCGGTGATGATAATGGCGCTGGAGATGGTAACAAACGCGGAGAGGAAGACGGAAAAGTAAAGGGATAAGGAACGCTTCGCACCCAGCATGTTGGAGACAGTGTCAGAGCACTCCTGGTAGATGGAGGAGGCGGAGTCGTCGTACGTCTTGTGGATCTTATATGCCATGCTCATTCTTGAGAATTGGGGGGGGAGGGCGCAGAGAGGGAGCAAGGGGTGTGGGAGGGTTAGATAGAGCGTGGCCGGGGTAGAGGGTAAAATCATAGGGTTGGGGGGGTGGGGGGGTGGGGGGTGGGGGGGGGGTGACATGGAAGGTAACTGCAGTCAAACTGTAGAAGCGAAACCTGCATCACCCACCCACCTGAATGACTTTCTTGCAAACCCTGTCGCCCGCTTGGGCATGCGAACATTCCTTGTTTTTTGGCCAGACTCCTCGACCTCAAACTTGACCTTCGAATTAGGTTCACCCTGACCGAGGAGGACCTTGCTGTCCTTCTCGACTATGGCGTCGTTAAAGGACACAGGCATGGGCTGGCTTGTGCTGAAAATTTCAGGTCTGAACCGGTCTCCTCAAGGTTCAAGATGTCAAGATCAGGAGGGTTGTTGGAGGGGGTTTGGGAGAAACTTTGACATGCAGACGTCATTTCGTCAGGCTCTTAAACATCGCGTCTCAGGAGACCGTAATGCGTCTGGGAAGCGTCATAAAAAGCGTGCCGGGATAATTTGGATTTTGTAACACCATTTTGACTTTCGCCTAAATTTTCAGTCTCCCCTCAGTTGATCTCCATGTCCTCCCCCTCCTCTTCCTCCCCCAGGTCTTCGATCCTGTCTTTGACATCGTCAATCTGAATCTCAATGTCCTCGATCTGCTCCCCCATCCCCCCCTGGTCGAACCCCCCCTCCATCTCCAGTTCCTCCTCCATCCCCTTCTTTGCCTTCTCCAGCATTTCCAAAGCCTTCTTGAAATAGAATCTGGCCTGCTGCTTCGAAGTAGGGGAGGAGTGGAAGGCGCAACCGAGGAGAAACCAGGTCTCGATTACTTCGTCATTGTCACTGAGGAGACTGCCGAGGACCTGGATAACGGCATCGTCAAGGGTGATTTTGATGCCTTTAGGGTCGCCGTTGGCGGCGAGAAAAGCTGAAGACTCAAGCATGAGTTTAGCCGTCTGTGTTCTATGGTGCGCGAGACCGGAGCGAGCATGGAGGAGGGAGGGTCAGTTTAGTTTCCAGCCGATCTCACTCTCGATATGTCTTTTCGTTGTTTTATCTTTCATTCCCGCAAACTTCCCTGCCCGCTCACCTAAACTCGAACCCCGGCAGTTTGTTAACCTCATCAAGCGCGTCCTGTTCCACCTCCACCGCCCCCCCCTCCACGGTCATCGGGTTCGCAGATTCCTCTACCACCTTATCTCCCAGTCCCACCACCTCAGCCATGGCCTTGCATCCCCCGCCGATCCTCTTCCACACCTCCGTCATTGCTTCCGCGGCGTCGCCGCCGCGGTTCTGTGAGAGGCGGAGGTTCGCAAGGGCTTGGAGGGCGTCTGGGATGGCACCAGTATCGTACTTCAGGGCGGACTCGACTGCAGACACGGCTGAGGTCTCGGCTGAGGGGTCCATGCAGAGGTCAGTCATCCAGAGGTCAGCGACGTTGCAGTAGGCCTGGCAGAGGAGCTGTGAGACGGGGATGGCCTCCTTCCCCTCCTCCTCCATCCCATTATTCCCTGCCATCTCCCCCTCGAGCAGTTCGATCCCCCTCTTCATGTGACCCAGGCTATCCGTACCCCCCGTAACCTGCCCCATCAGCAGCCTCCTGCTCCCAGTCTCCTCCACCTTGTTTGCCTCTTCAAAGGCCTTCTTTGCCCCCTCTACATCTCCGTTTTGCGCCAGGCACTCCCCTATCCTCTCGTAAGCGTGTGCTAATTGTGGTAATAAGGAGCTTGACGTAGTGGACGTCGTGGATGGAGGAGAAGATGAGGCAGAAGTCAAGACCTCCACTGCTCGACCATACATTGATAGGGCCAAGTTTGGCTCCATTGTCTCCATTGCGGAGTCTCCTCTGCTTATAAGGTCAGAAGGGGAATAAGTTGCGGTCTTTGGTGGTGGAGGAGGGGGGAGAGATGACTTAGGCACTTTCTTATTGGATCCATGAGATTTCTTCGATTGTTTTCCCATTGTAAAAAAAGAAGGATGAGGACAATCTATGGGATGAACGGTGAGAGGAGGAGTAGATATATATACAATTGAGCTGGAAATGTGATTTAGAGCAAATTTGGGTGCTTTGTTGGGTTCAGAGAGAGGCTTGGAAATTGGCAAGGAAGAAAAAGGGTGGAAGGAAAGGAACTTTTCCAAAAAATCGTGTCTGAGCACACCGTCCTTATTCACCCTCGTGTCCCCGAGTGCGCAGTCGTAGGAATCAACGATCCCTTGAAGGGCACCTCTCCAATCTGCCTCTTTGTCTCCTCTGAACCCCCCGACAAGGCTGAGCTCGAGCAGATTGGTTCCGAAATAAGCGAATTATGTCCATGATATTGCACAGACTGAAGATATGGACAGGGACCTCGGTCATGAACCTTGACACCAACTTATCCCAGCTGAAGGGGGGGAGACTGTACCTGATACCCGCTGCTCTGTTACAGGCCGCCGTAACCTTACCCTTCCTTGTGGTATGCATGTTCCATGCAGTTCTAAAGCCCGTGGGGGTGAGCTACAAGTTTGAGGCCCCCAGGCTGCAGGGTCAGCCACCACAGAGGACGTCGCCCCGCCGAACGAGGCTGAAGGTCATGACGTTTAACATTCGCTGTGGCGTGGACCGATCGGGCTCTTACAACCTCTCCCGCTGTGTCGCTAGCATCCTGAAGGAGGACCCTGACGTAGTGCTGCTTCAAGAGGTCACCGACAAGGGTTTTGATAAAGGTTGGATAGGTACGACATACGTGGGGGAACCTACCCCCGAGCCAGTAGATCAGGTCGTCGAGATCTTACGCATGCTCGTGGAAAGTGGTGGCCACAAGGGTTGGGGCGAGGAGGCGACTGCAGAGTACCTGGGACCCTTTCGACTAGAGAAGATAGAGAGGAAAGGGAGCTACGGGATCGGGGTTCTTTGTAAGAGGAAGGCCGAGTGTACGAAGAGGCTCATTTATAAGCCATGCGTGGCGGGGAGGCAAGGGAGGGGTGCTTTGGCATGCGAGTTTTTAGTTGGTAGCGGGGTCCGATGTTGGATGATTTGCACCCACCTCCAGCACGACCCTACTGGATATGAGCAGGAGTTCCAGGTCTCAGAACTTCTGAGTTGGATAGAGCGGGATCTTGGGGGTGGAAACGTCGTGGTCGGGGGAGACTTTAACGCAACACCGAGCTTCATGCCGCTCAGGATTATGGAGAAGGCCATGGGAAAGGGGAGGGCCGAGGAGACGACGTTCCCGATGGGGATTGGAGGGATCAGATTGGACTACCTATTTGTAAGGGGCAACGGTATCAAGAAGGTGGAGGAGAACAAGGTTCTCAGTGACGACACTGCGAGCGACCACTTCCCCGTTGTTTGTACCGTGGAGATATAGTAATGTTGTGTCTAAAAACTTTGCTAGCTTTATCTCCTTTATCTTCAAGCCGCCCCCAATCACTCCGCCTTCTGCAATTTCTCCATGACCTTGCCGGCGATGGCGGCGTCCTGAGCCCCTGCGCCAGTTAAGTCGACGATCTTGACGCCCTTGCCCCTCTCAATCGTCTTCTTCCCGGTGATTACGTCGCCTAGCGTGACCAGGGAGGAGTGAGAGGAAGAGGAAAGGTACTGGAACTCTCCCAATTTGATGACGTTCTCTACGGTGTCGCAAATCATCTCGCTCCCATCCTTCTTCTCCACGCCTCCCCTGACCCTCTCTAGCAGTCCCTCCCCAAGCTCCCTCTTCCCCGGTGTGTCGCTGCCCACTGCCACAACCACGGCGCCCTCCTTAATCCAACCCGCCTCCTCAACGAGGGGGGTAGTGGAAGGGGTCACTGTGAAGACCACGTCGCAATCGCTGACTGCGTCCTCCACGTTTCCAGCGATTTCGACGGCAGCTTGGGGCAGCGAGGGGGTGACGGCTCCGACAAAATCCTCGGCCGTGCCACGACTTCTACTCCAGCTCTTGACCTTCCCGACCCTCCCAATCTCGCCGCACATTCTCCCCACCAATTTAGCCACAGCCCCCCCACCCACAACCCCGACTGTGATATCCCCCCCCACCTTGCACGCCGTATTTGCCGCCAAGACAGCAGCAGCAGCCGTCCTGACGTCCGTCATGTACCCCTTATCCTGAACCAGCGCTACCGGTCCCCCCGTCTTTGCACTCAGCACCAGAACGCACCCTGACCCAGTCGGTAGCCCCAGATCCTTGTTGCTCGTGAAACCGCTCGCAACCTTGACGACGTAGTACTCCGAGCTGTGTACCCAACCTGGCTTGATGCAGGTTTCACCTCTCCCTGGGAACTGGATCTGGAGGGGGACAGGGGAGGTTACAGTTTCGTTGCTCAAGGAGGTGAAGGCGGAGACCGCCGATGACATGGCGACGGAGGGAGTACAGATTGAAGCAACTGTTGATTGGGTGATCACAGGGGGCTGGGTGGGTTGGGGGGGAATGGGGGAGGGTCAAAGGGGGTGAAGAAAAAATAGAACAATGCTGCCTGAGTCTCTCACCTTCCCGGCCTCCAACTCAGGGTTAACGTAGCCCCCCCAGTCCCCCTCAACGTCCCCGTACCCCCCCTTTTCGTAAGCCCTCTTAACGACTCCCATGATGTGAGCGTTGATGTCCTCCAAGTCCGCAACATCCTCGCCATTTATCTGCTTGCGCATGTAAGGGTCCGGGCCAAACTCCGTGGTAACCCAGCAGACCTCCCTGCCCTGCTTCTTCATCCCCGCCCACAGCAGCGACCACCACGCTACGTGCTTGGAAACAGTCTCTGACCACATGGACCACCTCGGGTCGTCAACCTGGCTCCCCTGGTCGTGCCCAATTCTGGCGTGTATCATCCTGTTCCTCTTACCTAACTCCTGCAGCACACCCCTGTACCACGAAGCCCTGACGTCCGAACCCTCGACGTCCCATACCTGCTCACCCACGCACGCCCAGTGGCTGAGGTCGGCGTTGAAACCAACGGTGTCGGAGACGTTGAAGGAAGACTCGGCGAGGGATGAGGAGGTGAGGAGATCCTTCATCCCCGCGGCGGAATAGGTTATGCGCTGACGGTGGGTCTCCATTACTACGGAGATGGTGGAGGAAAACTTCGAGCTCCATGTATTTTTAAACTGCGCGGGAAATGTTTGTTGGGATGGGTATAATATATACCAGATTGCGGTGCCTCCTCCTTCCATTTCTCACCTCCTCGACGACCCCCACCCACCCCTCAACGAACTCCCTCCTCATTCCCTCGTCATGAACGAACGCGTCTACCCCCGCGTGCACGTTGATGACCTCAATCCTGAGCGCCCTGTTGTCCTCCTTGATCTTCATAATCACTTCAAACAGCTCCTTCCTTAGGCTTTCTAAGTGATCCGACACACTCAAAGTACCGATGTAAACGTACTCCCCGCTTTTTTTGTCTATGTAACCTCCACCTGTATGAAGCTGTGGAAGTAGTATCATGTCAGTGTCAACGCAGGCCTGGACAAAGGCGGAGTCGTTGTAGCCGAAGGAAATCACCTCGCAACCTACGTAACCTTGGGTGGAGTAGTGCTGCAAGACGGAGAGGTGGGTGGAGGGGGGTACGGGGGGGGGGACTCCCCAGAAGGACTTTATCAAACGGAGCTATTGTGGGAGGGCAAAGGGGAGGGTCAGGAAGGGGTCAGGAAGGGGTACTTCGATGAAGGGAGGCATCTGCGTGGTGATATATTTGCTCAGATAATGGGATATACTTGGTACGGACCTTCATAACGACGTTGCTCTATGTTTGAGGTATCTTTGGACTTTCTTTGGATTTCTTTGGCCATTTGCCATTTATTTATTTGTTCGAAATAGGTTTTATTTCGTCGGCGTCGAATCCTTGACTTGCTACCTCTCTACGGACGCTGGGACATGCCGAAGGACCCTTACCTTGGGCTCAACAACGAGGAACGCTGGGGCGCAGTGGGGCTGTACTTTATACTCATGCTCATTCAGACTGTCGCTGCACAACAGAAAAGCAAATCAACTTTAAGCACAAAATATATGTTTATCATATTATGTCCCCGAGTTTCCCTTTGACTTTTTATCTCCGCCTCCATTACCGTCGCTTTCTTCGGCCTTCCTCTTCCTGATGGCCTCGTCCTCCTCTTCGTCCTCCTCTTCGTCCTCCCCTTCCTCCTCCCCTTCCTCCTCCTCCTCCTCCTTCTCCTCAGCACAAACCTTGACGAGAAGCTTCTGCTCAGATTCCTTAAACGCCACAAGATGCACCTCCTCAAGTCCTTCGTACGCGCTCCCCTTCACGGCCTTAACAGCGATTCTAAGAACCTCCTTGAGCGATCTCTTCCCCCGAAACACCCCGGCGCTTAACAAACTAAACGCTATAGTCTTGATGGGAGGATCAGTCTGCTGCTTTGCGAGCTCCATGCTAGCCTTGTACGCCGAGGAGAGGAGCTTGTCACCTTCACCCTCGTTTGAGCAGCTCCAGTAGTTAGGACCGACGGCGTGAATGCACCAGGAAGCGTTTAATTGTCCTCCGATAGTTATTGCAGCTGAACCTGTGTCAACCCTCGTCGTCGACGTTCCCGGTTTGATAGGTAAGGAGAGTCTAGCCTCGTAAAGGCTGTCGCCTCCGGCGTTTGAGATTGCGCCGTCGACGCCACCGCCGCCGAGACATTCTTCATTCGCGGCGTTCACTATAGCGTCTCCACTGAAGGGAACGACGCTGCCTGAAGAAACGATAAGTTTAGCAGTATTATTCTTGATGCTCTCAGAGTGAATCGGGTCAACTCCGAGCATGTGTGTGTGTTTGTGTTGTGTGTAGGTGGGTGTGTGGGTGTGTATGTGGGTGTGTGGGTGTGTGGGTGTGTGAAGTATTATTTTGTAGACTTGTTGCGAATACGTCAATGAAATGAGAGAGACAATTTTGTTCCAGCTGCCCAGTCCCAAATTCCCTGGGAAGGGATCGTTTAAAACCTGCAGTAGCGTTCTAGCGCCATTCAATTTACATCGGAGATATATTAATATCATAACCGATCCTCACATCACATCAAAACTCACCACTGTTCCGAGAAGCAGAAGAATTACCCAGACATTCCCCCCGAGGTCTTATCAGGAGTAAAAAAATGTCAAAGAAAACCTCCCCTATTCAGCTGTACGACTCCGATGATGACGATGACCTCTTAATACAGCCCGACTTCCTGGAGGGTTGGGAAGCCCCTTCCCCTAGCAAAGCGGAGAAGCGGGGAGGCAGGCGGCGGGGGCAGTCCCCGGAGAAGTTGGCGGCGAAGAGGACAAAGGATGATTCGGTGGTTGTAATTGAAGACAACAATGACGATGTCGAAGACAACAATGACGATGTCTTGTATAATACTACGACTACCACGAAAACTACCTCGGTGAGTGAGGAGAAGGTGGTCTTGTTGGCGTCAAAGAATTAAGCAAGCAACAAAAATTCTAACTTCTTCTCGCACTGTAGAGGACCTCCTATCCCACAGGTTGCATCGAAACGAATCCCGTTTTCGGGTCGTCTACCTTGAGTTCCTTCGCGAAAGGCACCTTCGCGAAATCCTCGTCGGGCAATTCGAGCACTCTCTTCGACGCATCCACGAAGCCCATCTTCGGCTCATTTCATTCGGCGCCGTCGTCTGGAGGCTTTGGGGCCCTCGCTAGTAAAAAGGTGGGAACGTCGGTTCGAAACTTGAGAACATCACGAACGCTAGAATCTTACTCGTTGCTTCGCCCCTCGCCTTGCAGAACGGAAGCAGTTTCGGTGACATGAAGAGGCCTTCCTCTAATCACTGTCACACGGACAACGAGTTCTTCGCCAGCTCTTTTGTCGCCGCCAAAAGACAAAAGGTGGGAACGTTGAGGAGCCCCATCGAGCTTGATATGTCTCAATCATCTTCTCCGACGTGGACTTGTTCACACTGCACTCTAATAAATGACGTTTCGACTTCAGTCTGCTCGGCGTGCTCGGCGCCTAATACAGAAGAAGACGAAGCCTCCCGAATCCTCATCCAGGCCCATTTGAATCAAGAGCAGCAGGAGAAGAATGAGAGGATATGTAAGGAGACGGAGCTCTCCAAAACGGGAAGCGACGGCCAGGCCTTCAACTTCGTGAGGAAGGTCCTCGAGGCGTCCAGCAAGGTCAAGGGCATCGAGGCTCTGGCGGAGGATGACCTCTTCTTCTTCGCTTACGCTCTCGTAAAGCAGCGCGATAGCTTCAAGGCGTTGGGTCATCCGCACGAAGTAAGTGTAGCATTTCACTACACCTCCAGTGCCTCAATCTCTACGATCCAAAAGGTGGGGCTGCTGACTAAGCAAGAGAGGACGCAACAAGCAATCAGCGCCTCCTACCACGGAGCCGTTTACGGCGACGGCGTCTACACAGCTGACAACCCCTTCGCCTTCGCAACCTACGGAGACACCGGACTGATATGCGCGATACTAAAGGGTAGGGAATTTGACCAGAGGAAGAGGAACCAAATTGGATCGAGCAGTCAATACCCGTCCGATGTTGGCGCTGTGATCGGCAATAAGGGGACGGGAGGCGTCAACGATACTACTACATTTTACGACGAAATAGGTGAGCGGCTGCGAGGAGCGAAGCTAATTGCGAATTAATCTAACTCCCTCGCTCTTCAGTCCTGAAGTCGAGCAAGCAGGTGATCCCTGCCTTTCGTTTCCCAAAACACTTCGAGTCTTCAAAAGAAGGACAGCAGTTGATTTGGGAATTCCAGGAAAAGCTAGACCAGATCATCCAGCAGTGCATTAACTCGAAGCCGGGCCCTCCATCAATTCGATCTCACCCCCTCGGCCCGCGTGCGAATTTTCAACCATCTGCAGTGCAGCCGATTCTTCCGGCACAACCAGCCTTGTGGCAGACCGCACAGCAGTTTCCTCCTCACCACACAATGGGAGGCCTATATACTCAACCCTACCAAGCACAACAACAATATGGGCAGCCCACACAAGCCTACGGCCAGCCTTACGGTCAGCCACAGGCCTACGGTCAGCCACAGCCCTACGGTCAGCCACAGCCCTACGGTCAGCCTCAGCCCTACGGTCAGCCACAGTCCTACAGTCAATCCTCTTCGCAACTCCTGATACAACAGCTCCGCGCTCATATAACCCTCCGTGCTCAACAGGGTTACAACGCTTTCGTGCTACCAAACACAATTCCTCAGGCCGCTGCTACTGCTGTTACCACAACATATCAATACACGGCCCCCCAAACACTCCCCACCTGCAAAGCTGAGAAGATCAAAGTGCGAAAGTCAAAACAGGCGACTGACTGCTCAATTTGTCTCGACACCCTCCTCAACACAAAGACCTACAAATTGGCAACCTGTGGCCACGAATTCCACCGATCCTGCCTGGACCAGATGCTCAAGAACTCGAGCAACTGCGCGATCTGTCGCTTACCGGCGTCCAAGGTGAACTCGATCGGGGCGCAGCCCTCTGGAGCGCTGTCGGTGATCACAGCCCCACCCCGAGTCGGCGGGGGCGTGGGCGGCTACGAGAACGACGGAGTCATTGAAATGAAATTCGTGTTCAACTCGGGAACCCAGCGCCCTTACATGCCGAACCCCGGCGTCGCTTTTCAAGGCGCTTCCAGAAACGGTTACTTACCCGATAATGAAGAGGGGCGAAAGGTCCTCAAGAGAATTGTCACTGCGTTTATGACTGGAAAGATGATGTTCGTGGGAACGTCCATGACGACTGGGATGTCCAATGTAGTGACTTACGGCTCGATCCACTTGAAGTCTCAAATGAGGGGAGGCTCTCGAGTACACGGTTGGCCCGACGCCTCGTATTTCGCCAATGTCAACGAGGAGTTGGACTCGTCGAACGTTCCCAAAGCCCACGAAAGCGGCCACTTAGGATAGTATAATAATAATGAGAAGAGGGATTGGGATGGCTCATTTACATTGGATGTGCGGAGACAGCGGCACCACACAACACACACACACACACACACACTGCCTCCGAGTCGGGGTTACGTTACTGCGCACACCAATGCGCAAAGAGGAAGAAGAACCTTGTTGCATGTACAAATACCTCCTTGCCTTAATTACTGTTTTGATTGCCGTCCTTGATTGTCCGTCCAGTTTCTGGGAACTTACTTTTGGGCAATTGGCTCAAAGTCGGAAACAGGCTCTCTTTCTCCCAAAATCTCATCATTAAGTATCTGTACGATCACTGCAGACTAATATTGACCTTAAAATCCTCCCTGATCATACATTAAAGTCCCTACACGTTTGTAAGGTTTAGATCTCCTACTTTGGATCCTCGAGCACTCTTGAGCTTATGGCCAGTTTCTCCCCTAATACATCAAATACATCTAATACACCCTCTGTTGATGGTTTAGGTAACGTATATCGTAGTTATGAACTATCATTTGATGATGATAGAGGTTTAGATGTATTTATTGTACAGACTCGAAATGAACATGTATGTAAAGAGGAAGGTAAAGAAGATATTCAACAGGAGGAAAAGAACAACGATGGACAACCATCGTCTCCAAACTCGGCTGCAAGGTTGAAGCGGTAAGTGCCTGCGCCAAAACTACTTTGATGCTTGATTGGGAGAAAGCTTAATTGAGAGAATGGGCTGTTGCCAGTCATCGCTTGAATCGTCGCTTGAGTCGTCGCTTGAATCGTTGCTTGAGCTGCGTGGAGCATTGTTGTGCTGCGTGGAGCTTTGTTGTGCTGCGTGGAGCATTGTTGTGCTGCGTGGAGCTTTGTTGTGCTGCGTGGAGCACGAGCTGGGCTTCGTCGTGGCGAAGAGCACAGGCTTGGCTTTGGCGTAGCAAAGAGGCTTTGGCGTAGCAAAGAGTGACAAAGATGCTTTGGCGTAGCAAAGAGTGGCTCCACACACACACACACCCACACACCCCCACACACACACCAACACACACCCCTTCCGCGACTCGCTTCGCTCGTCGCCACCCGTCGCCCCCCAGCATCCTTCATTCCGAGTCTCTCCTCTCTACTTCTTACTACCTCCGTTCCTCTTCCCCCCCCCCCTCCCCTACCACCCCTACCACCCCCCACCACCTCCTCCCAATTCACCACACCCCAACCCACACCCTCTACCCCCTCCCCCCTTCCTCCCCTTTCCTAACCTCCGTCCGTACCTCGACTCTATTCTCCTTCCTCTCCATCCCTTCAACTCTCCACCTCCAACAACCCAAACGAACCGAGCAGATCCTCTCCTTTGCCGCCTCAGTACTAACCCTCCAAATAATAAAAGCCGGAGGCGCCATGGGGGTAGACAACCAGGGCTGGGTGTTCTACCTCCTTGAGGGTGACCGGCGTTCCCTCCTCCCCTCCTCTTCTACCTCCCTCCCCCCCTCCCCACCCTCCTCAAACCTTACCTTAACGGGGCAGTGGCAGATGGGCATCATCACTAACTACGCGTACCTCCTACACCTGAACGAGGCTTGCGGAAGGATACAGGGGAACATGGACGGGGGGGGTATCGTTTTCCCGTGGGTTACCAACTTTAAGGAGGAGATCAAGGATCCTAACTGTAGGGAGGGATGCTGGAGGGACTTGAGGGTCAGGTGAGAAAACTAGGCGGGCCGACACAATCTTCCCCCCCCCCTCCCCCCCCCCCTCTCTCCCTTCTTGCGCAACCGCTAACCAACCCAAACCCCCTCTCCGCTCTCTTAGCAAGTACCTCCTAAACAAGGGTCCCTCCATGCTCTCCCTCCAGTACTCCACCCTCTCCCACCACGTAACCGAGTCCATGTCCGAGCTAACCTACTGCCTCTACCTCGCCCGCACCCTCCCCCTATCCTGGCTCCAACGCGTGGTGAGAAGAGACTTCGTACCCGGACACTATAGCGGGGACCTAGGGAGACTCTGGGAACTCAGCCCTGATGAACTTACGAGGGAGTTTTATGATAAACCTGAGGTATTCAAATCAAGACACCCGGAACTAATGGGTGACATAAGTCCCCCCCCCTGGTGTGACGACGCTACGGAAACGATAAAGTACCATCGTAGGCTTCTTGAGGGTTCTGTTGTGAGCTCGAATTTACACCATTGGATAGACCTTAACTTCGGCGCCGCGCTGAGCGGACCTGAGGCATTGAGGAATAAGAATATACCATTGTACGTAACTGGTTGGGGTGTTGGGGGTAACGACGTTGGGAGAGGGGGGAGGAGGATTGATAGTAGAGGTGTGGGGGGGGGGGGTGAGGAGGGAGGGGGAGGAGGGGGGGGGGGAGGAGGAGGAGGAGGGAGGAGACAAGGGAGGGGATTTGTTAAACTATTCGGGGAGAAACACCCAAAGAGAAGGCTCCTTTATGGAGGTGAGGAGGTTGTTGTTAAGGACGTTAAAGAAGATGAAGACGCGATTGACGGGGTTAACGATGGAATCGTGGAGGACGGGGATCTGGAATTCAGGAGGGCAAGCGTTGGGAGGGGGAGCAGTGGAACGGGTAGATCACTACTTAATTTTCAGGCTGATGGTGGGGAGGATAACGAAAGGATTAGCAGCCCGATTACAGCACCAAGCCCTATCACTGTGGTGGATGATGGGGGAGGAATTAGGGAGGGCGAGGAGGGGCTATCTTCCGAGGCCCGGAGCTACATTATCGAGGAGATCAAATCGCTCAACGCAGTCGTTTCTGATGAGACCTTCGGGATGAAGTACGAGGACGTCTTCAATACGGCGTACCCTCAGGGAGACGAGGGGATCGTCGCGATGGCCAGGGATGTTTACAAGAGCGCCGGCGTTGACATTGGGGAGGGGATGCACTGCGGGCTCCAGAAATTGGAGAGGGGGGAAATCACGAGAGAAGAGATTGGGGAGGGGGGGGAAAGGTTCATGTTCCCCCCCGGCGCTTTTGAGTGCTACGAGACTCTCCGTGGAATTAAGACCTACGACGGGCCTAATGAGGCTGTTCTCGACATCCCGTTATCCACAATTGAGGCTCTCAACGGGAACGCCTTTGATTTTCTGAAGGAGACGCTCTTAGATGTCTTCTCCAGACCCGCCAAGGATGACGTGGGCGACGATTACTACCTCGACAAGGTTCCCCCGTTCGTTCAGCTAATGGGTCGGCTTATCGGGGACGGGGTGGTGACGAGCAGGGTGGTGTCGTGGTTCGATGCCCTGCTGAATTGCAACCGCCAAACCCTCCTCAGCGAGCTCCTAGTGTCCCCTCTACTCCTGGACCTGTACAGAGTCGAGGACGGGGGCAAGTTCATAACCGCACTGACGAGGTGGGGGATGGAAAGGATCACTGAGCGGGCGGGGGAAGACGTGAAGAAGGGCGTCGTCGGGATGTTCGCGATGATGAGCGGAGCTGAGGGATTCGGGCCCGGCCTTTCCGCCCGTTACGTCGTTCCGGCACTCGTCAAGACGGTGGGATCCCCGAGGATCCTCTCGAGGGGCGCGGGGGGGGGCTCGGAAGGATTGGGAGAGAGCGTTGATGCTAGTAGAATGCACGTGGCGAGGGCGCTGGCGAGCATCATACCACTGTTGAAGGAGGAGGTCATCGGATCGGGAATAATAGATCCAATTTTCGCGAATCAGATCCCGCGGCTCCAGATGGAGCTCGCCAAGGGTAGGGCGGAGAAGGAGAGGGGACGGGAGGGCGTGGTGAACGCCATGGTGGAGGCCCTTTACGTGCTCCACTGCTGCCTCCCCTGGGTAAGCGAGGGCACGGTGGAGTGGCACTACTTCAGGCAGCCCCCCATACCGGTGCACCAGCTCCTGGTCCTAATGACGCCCCTCGTTCACGAGCCGGGGGCCTACCACGTCCTAGCGGAGACCGGAAGCATGCTCTGCAGCGCCTGCTGGGCGGCCGAGGGGGGGAAGTTCGTTGAGGAGGAAGTCGTGGGAGTAGTGGACGGGTTCTGCGGCTGGCTTTGGGATGAATACACGAGGACTCTGAGTGAAGAGTCGCAAAAGCTGTCGGAGCTCGAAATGACTTCCAGGGGGCAACTGCCAGTCGCATCCTACAACTCCCTCCACAACGCCATCATTGAGAGTGTCATGGCGCTGCCTGGGATGGAAATCGGAAAGGAACTTTATGAAACAGTCAAGGGCGTCGTAGGAGGGGAGGGGTGGGGGGAAAGGTGTGGAAATGCCAACATGCTCGTTAAGTGGTGGGGCAAGGGGAGGGAAAGGGAGAAGAAGGGACGGGAAAAGAAGGGCAACCCCGAGAAGGGGGAGGGGGACAAAAACAATCCACTTGCAGAGGTTGTAGTCGGAATGGGAAGGATGGGAGGTTGGATAAGGCGGACAATCAGAGGAAGGAGAGAGCGGGCCGAAACGAGGGGTGACGTAGAAGATGATGCTAACAGGGCATGGGGGGGTGGGGACGATGACATGGTGGATCCCCTGGGAGTCGGAGGAGGCATCACGAGCCTTATGGACGCCGCCAGGGAGAAGGGCTTGGGAGTGAACTACGTGGGAGAAGGCGTCGTGGGAGGCAACGTGGTGGAGGAGTACTTCAACGGGGGAGGGGGGGCTGTCGAGCTGCAGCCGCCTAGGGGAGGAGGGGGGGGGGGTAGTAGCGAGGGGGAGGGGGGGAGGGCGAGCAGGTGAGGCGAGGCGAGGCGAGGGCCGGAGCGAAGCAAAGCGTTAAGACGATTGCAATAATTCTCACCAATTTCCCCCTTCGCTTCGCCTGTGGCCGTCTTAGTGTTCGCGTACTAAGCAACGATGGGAGTAGAGAGGGAGAGGGTTTAGAGGAGGAGGAGGACAGCGGGGAAGAGGAGGACAGCGGGGAGGAGGAGGGGGGGGGGAGGGAGGGGGCGAAGAACATCATGAAGGTGCTGGGGGGAGGAGGAGGAGTTAGGAGGGGGGGGTGGGAGGCAGGGAGGGGAGGGAGGGGGCGAGGTGGGGGGGATGTTGAAGAGAGAAGGTGAGAATATACGAAAGCCGGCACATGGCACACCTAGAATTCCCCCTAACAGTACGGTTTGGTGTTCGCTGATATCGCAGAATCGATAGAACGTGGTTGGTCGGCAGCGAGGGGATGCGCGAGCGAAGCACTCGGGCTGGCGATAAGGGGGGTAAGTTGGATTCTGAACCTTGGAAAAAGATCGGGCGTGGATGGAGTACACACATGGTGCTCCTGAGCGAGCTGGACGGGAGCACGGCGGGGGGAGAAAAGGTTTCAGGGATCCGGACGCTGAGCTCGAACAAGGCGGAATCAATCCTCGCTACGGGAAGCAGGAACGGTGAGGTGCTCTTGTGGGATATCGCTTCGCACCCACCAGTCGTGAAGGGGAGATTCAAGGGTCACAGGGTCGCAGCGAAGGGGGGGTATTATAAGCCCGAGAGGCTCGAACTTTACGACGAGGGAAACTTGAAGACTGGGGAGATACTCCAGCTGAGCATAGAGGAAGCAGACAGGGGTATAGTGTGCGACGGTAACCTGACAGTGTTCGACTGCGAGACCCTCCAGCCCTTGGCCCTACTCAAGAAGAACGCGAGCTGCCACTTCGCGGCGTTCAGGGAGGAGGACAAAATTCTGGGGCTAGGCTGGGGCGAGGGGGGGGGAGGTAGGGGGGGGGGGGACGGGGGGGGGGGCC
>BRYA01000547.1:26065-37084 GCA_030267965.1 Triparma columacea
GGGGGGGTCGGGAGGTAGCCTTTGAGGAGGTCGTAGTACAACGTTGTCGCTAAACCTCATTCAATCACCTTGCAGATTCGAGGGAGGCGGGGAGGGAGGGAAGAGAGGGAAGGACGTACTGTACGCTGTCAGCGGGCACAAAGCGGCGGCCGCTGCCATCCCGGCGCCGGGGAGCAAGGAGGTGAAGGTGAAGGCCAGGCACTTTGTCGACGGGGAGGGGAACAAGGTGCAGAAGAAGAAACTATGCTGCAGGAGTATGCTGTTGTTGGGGTTGAGGAATCTGATGGTGGTGGGCTGTGAAGACGGAACGGTGAAGATATGCGTGTAGAGGTAGAGGGGGGGGAAACGAACAAAGTATCGTAGTATCTTGTATAGCAACAACATGTTAATTTCGTCCGGGCCGTCCTGTTATATATATACATATTTGTTCATCTCCTCATCATGTCCTTCAAGCTCTGCTGTCCCCCCTTCCTAGCCTTTGCAATGGACCCCTTGGCCATGAGTATCTTAGTCTTCTTCGACGCGTTCCACAAGCTCTGCGTAGGCTTATCTTTACCCCCCTTCGTGATGAACTCGTTCGACCTTGAAGTCTGATTCGATGCAGGGTTAGGAGTTACGTTTTCCCTACCCCCTCCAACCCAAGGACCATTAAGTCCCTCCCATCCCGATCCCTTCCTGCGTTTCTTGATACCGGCAATGGTGGACTTGATCTCTACCGATATGCTCTCCTCAGAATCCGAGCCCGAGGAGTCGATGAACTTCTTCATCGATTTAATGCTCGCGATATCTAGGGCTGAGTCCGCACTATTCTGGACCACCTTCTTTGTCTTGTGTTTTAGGCTCTTGAGTTGGGGGTAGAGAGGGCGAGCGATGTGAGGCGTGGGCAAGGGGTTGATATTTGCGTTAGGTGTCACCATGTTGTAGGGTTTTTTGGTTTTTTCAAGTCCCCCCCGTCCTCACCTTGCCCGTGTCACCTCCCCCCGTTCTGTTACTGTCCCTCGTAATTTCTCCTATCTTTCTACTCTTGCTCGTCTCCCCTCCCCGGAGGCTGTGGAGCGATGTGTTTCGGCTTAGTAGTCCTCCCCCCCCCCCCTTCGTGTACCTCCCTCTCCCTTCCCTCTCCATCTTTTTCCTTTTAACAATTTTATCCCCATCCCTCCTCCCTCCTTTCTGCCTACCCTCCCCCCTCTCTTTATAATCTCCCCCGCCTTCCCCATCTTCCTCCTCCGATCCCTCCCCGTTCCCCCCCTGTACAATTTTAACAAACTCGTACCTGAGTGCCTCGAACGCCCTGTCCTTCGCTTCCATTTGCTCCTTCATGTGTAGCTCCGCCATGCTGACGGACCTGTGCGCTGACTCGAGCTTGCTCTCGAGCCTGTTTATGGCCTCCTTGAACTCCAGGTTCTCGTTTATGAGTCTCTTCCGTTCCTTCCGAGTAGCCATTAGTGACTTCTCCACCTCCTCGTTCGTCCTCGCTAGCGTCGCCTTCGCGACCTCCAATTCTCTCCTTTCGTTTTTCTCCTCGTCCTTAAGTTTGAAGTACCTCCCCTCCCATATTGCCGTGTTTCCCTTTTCCTTCGCAAGCCTCCCCTCCGCGGCCCTAAGCTCCCTCTTAACCGCAGTAACCTCGTCGGCGATCTCGTAGTTCCTCCTCTTCAATCTCCTCATCTCCTCGCAGTTAGGGTCCGCCGTAACGTACCTCCTGTTGGAAGCGAAGAGCGCAGAGTGGAGCCTTAAGTTGTCCCTAACCAGACCTTCCCTCGTAAGTGCTCCCCCTCTAGGTCTCCTTAGTGTGAGATTCACGTCAGAGGGTTCGCTAGCAGTCGTGCGGATGTAACAACCGACGGAGGGATCGTAGACCTCGACGTGCTGGTGACCGTTGGGTAGGGTGTAGACCGTGGTTGTGGGGGAGGTCAGGGGGGGGAAGATTGAGGCTACAGTGGGAAGTGGGGGAGGGGGGAGAGCTGGAAGGGGAGGGGGGGGCGTAAGGGGAGCCGTGGGAAGGGGGTGTGGGAGTTAGTGTTTTTGGCTCGTTTTTAGGGGTTTGCTTGAGAACGACGATCCCCTATATTTACCCCGCTCACCTGTTCCCTCCAGCGGTGCCGTTCCCGAACCCGTCTGTGTTCCCGGCTGCGTTGTTTCTGGCATTATTGGCGTCCCCCCGTTGACCAGGAACGCTTCACTGAGGTCAAAGAACTCCTCCTCCTCCTCCTCCCTCGTTAGATCATCGTGTCCTTTTTGTTTATCGTTATCTTCCCCCTCACCCCGAACCCTAATATCAGGCTTAACGTCCCCCCCAGTTTCCGTGTGTCCGCCAGACAAGTCTTTATAATTCCCCACCCCGAAGACTCCTTTTTTGAATACCATACCTTCCATCTGTCCATTCCATTCACTCTCTTGAAAGTCTTCTGCTCCAACGTCGTGTGTTATCACGTCGTCGTTTATCCCCTCCTCCCCCCCCTCATAGCAGCAGCATCCCATAGAGCAATAGCAAACACCTTTCCCCCCCCCCCCCTCCTCTCCCCTCTCATAATTATCCTCAGTAATCTCAACTTCGAATTTAAGTTCCGGCATCCCCTCAATATCCTTCCTCTTATACCCCTTCCTACACATTGGGCATTTAACTTCCCCTTCCTTTTTTTTACCAGCCCATGTTAAAAGACATGAACGGTGGAGGACGTGACCACAGAGGGGGAGGGAGGTTAAGGTGTGGAGGAGGGGTTCCATGCAGATACAACATGTTGGTGGGGTGTAGGTTGGAGGAGTGGACATAAGGGAGAGTGGAGGGGGGGGGGTTTATTGGTTAAAGAGGAAAGGGAGGGGTGGGGAGGGGGAAGATATTTTTATTTGGAGGGTGTTTTATTGGTTATGGGGACTTTTACGAAGGTAAGCGTATATAGGAAATGCGAAGGTTCGTATTTTTAATCACGAGAGCCTTGATTTGGCTTAGATTTTGAGCTTTGGAAATGGGAGAGGGAAATTGAGAAGATTGGAGGGAGTGATTTTGGGAATGATTTGAGTCAGTTTTAGGTCACTTTATCAAGGTTGAAAGAAGTGATGATGGTGTCGGAGGGGGTGGGGGATACGTAGGCGGTTTGGTTAAGGTGTGTGAAGGCTACATTTGTTGCAAACCGTCAAATTATTACATTACATCCCAGTGTATAATACTTCCCTTGGAAAATATGGTTTTTCGAAGAAGCGCTCTCACGCCTCCTCGCACCACTTGTTCTCCTCCCTGACCTGTGCCTCCTCCTCTGGGGTGAAGTCGTTGACGATGTTGAAAGTCTTCCTGATTTCCTCCGGCGTCTTCCCCTTGATCATGGACGCCACGGTCGCGCACGTAAGGTCGAGCAGACTCTTGATGTCCATGTAGTTCGCGGCTAGGATCAGCTCGAAGAGGAGCTCCTGGTCGACGTCGACGAACTCGGCGTACCAGTTCTGGACGACCTCGGACATGTTGGAGGACTTGAGGGGCTTGTCAATCTCAGTCATGGCCTCCGCGTCGTCGTGCTTCAGGAAGTCAATGACCTTGGTAAGGACGGAGGACTTCACGTTGGGGAGAGGGACCTCCTGCACCTCGTCGGCGTCGTCCTCGTCCTCGTCAATCATGGTCTTGACTAGCTCACTCTTGGTGGCAATCTTCACTGCTACAGAGTAAGAGTCGCCTTCCTGGGAGATCTGAGGGTGGCGACGAGGGTGGCGACGGGCGAAGCGAGTCGCAGAAGGGGTGCGTGTTAGTGTATGAGGGTGTGTATGGGTGTGTGTGTGTGTGTTTGTGTGTGTGTTTGTGTGTGTGTGTGTGTATCTGTGTGTGTGTGTGTAGGTATGCATCCATCTTCTATCCGTCTATTAAGCATATCTTGTATCAATATTGTATCGAGATTGTAATAATATGTTTCCATGTCCCTCTTTTTCTGTCCATCTTTCCAGTCCCGTTCCCTTCGTGATGGTGTTTGGTGGTGTTTGGGGTGATTATTGGGTGTATTTATGGCTATATTTGTGTATTATGAGTATGAATCTCACGTATATACACACATGTACCCGTATATACCCATATATGTCCCCATACACACCCACAGGTGTGACAAAAGGTGTTATCTCCATCAGAGTCCCTCGTGGAGTTTAGTCCTCAATTTGTAGCTTTGGAATGCACTTTATAGTCGTAATATAGTGCAGAAAGTGTATGACAGGTGTTTAAGAAGGACTTACCAAGTTGAGCATCTTATCATCGGCCATATTTATGATTTATGTGAGTATTGTTTTTTTGTGGGATTTGGGTCGATTTGGGTCCCAGGAAAAGAAGAGGGGAGGGCCCAAAACCAAAATACCCGAAGGCAATTCTAAATTTATGCCCTAAAAATTGGCGTAAAAAAGGTTGATTTTAACGGCTATGTATTTGCAAGTCCAACGATCTGATTGGTCCGAGCGGCTATTCTTTTTGCCTTTTTTGCGCTTGCTTGAAAGTGCCTTTCTGAAAACTTTTTACCCTTCCGCCAAAGGCGACTCCAAAGTTAGCCTATGCTCCTATAGCCAATGGCTAAAATTTTGGCTATAACTTCGCTAAAAAAGTTTATTTAACGGCTATATATCCGCAAATGCGGCGATCTGATTGGTCCAACGGGTGCCTATTTGCCTTTGGCTATAAAATTGGCTATTTCTCTGAAAACTTTTGACTATAGGAGCATGGGCTATCCAAAGTCTCCAGACCCAAGATTGCCAATCCCAAATTCTCTCCCTGATTCTCCCCTCTCTTATAACGTAGGTGAGTTAACAAGCTTGGAGTGTCCTTTGTTTGATAATATAGACTCATTATAGTATTTGTATGTTATATAATGCATAAAATGAGGAGATTTGAATGATTTGAGGGGAGGAACTCTCCGAGACTTCTCTAAATATCACTAAGAAATCTTCAAACTGGCTGTATGTATGTGTATGGATGTGTGGGTATGGGTGTGTATGTATTGTGTGTGTACGTATCTGTGTATGTGTGTGTGTGTTTGTGAGTGTATGTGTTGGTTTGTATATATGGATATGGATATTGTCTCCCTCTCTTTCTCTCTCTCTCTTACACGCACACACACAAACACACACAGCCACACACACGCACATACATACACACATACACACAAATAAAATGAGCATAACATATGAAGATGCTCTCTCTACCCTTGAAGCCATGTTTGGAACCACTTGGACAAAAGATGAACTAGGAGAACTGCTAAGACATCAAAAGGGACACATGGAAAGGACCTGCGAGGTGAGTGAAAGAGTGGTACAGGCTAAAGAGACTTCAAAACAAAAGCAGAGCAAGCAAGGGAAGGAAGGAAGAGGGAAAGCAAAAAACAAATGCAAACCAAATATAGCGAACCAAATACAGTACACTAAATTACAGCAAAACAAATACAATACTAACCCCACTTCCGCACTCAACCATACACCTCCCTCAGATAATAATAGCGAACGACGGTGTCCCCCCCCGTCAGGTGATATCATCCCTCTCCCTCGACACCTCAAACGATCTCGCCCTCGCCCGTCAGTTAGCCTCCGCCCCCGCGCCCGCACCCGCTCCCCCACCCCAAAGCGGAGGGAAGAAAGGGAAAGGAACGAGGACGACGCTACCGGATGACTTCCTTAGGATACCGGAATACTCAGGTATAGGAGGAATGAAACACCCAACCGCATTAGGCGGGGGTAACAACAACAACAACACAACCTCAGGAGTTGATGGATTTAATGGCGGAGGGGGATCAGGGGTAGGAGGGTCGAGTGAAGGAGGAGGATCGCAGAACACGGATCAAATGAAGTCGGATGAAGCGTTGGCGAGGATGCTGCAGGATGAACTTTTCGTGGAGGAACTTAGGAACAACCCCGAATTCAGACACCTAGCTAACGGGGGTAACAACGGAAGGGGAGGAGGAGGAAGTGGAGGTGGGATGCAGAGAGATGTAAGCGGGGGTATCTACGGTGGAGGAGGGGGGAGGAACAGAGGTGGGAGCGGGGAGGGGAAAAGCTTGGGGGAAAGCTTGAGCAATATGGGAGGGGAAGCTAAGAGGAGATTCGCACTCTTTGCGAGGAACTTTAACATGAAGGTAAGAGGGAGGAGGGAGAAACGAATAGGGACCGAAATGAGACTCTTAACACTTACCTCCTCCCCCCCCCCAACCCCACCCCACCCCCACACTACTAAACAGAACAAGAAGAACGGAAGTGGAAGTCACGAGAGAGAAGGTCTCCTATCCTCAGAGGAGGAGATAACGTTCTCACCGTTAAGCGGAGGGGGGGATGGACTGGTTAACAGAAGTAGGGAGGAGGAGGGAGGCTTTGAAATGGGCACTTTTGAAGGAGGGAAAGGGAAAGAGGAAGGGGAGGGGAATAAGAAAAACGTATGAGAGAAAAAAAGAAAAAGGGGGGAGGAGAAGAGGGGAGGGGGGGAGTGGGTGGGGGGGGTTGGGTAGGGTGAGAGTTCTTTTCAACATGCAACACGCACAAAGCAACAAAGGGAAGGTGAAATTGTGTTTTTATTTTCAACATACAGCGAAGTTTTTCTTTTTTACCAACACCACCACCACCACCACCACATGAATTTTGTCTGGAAGTCGTAACTTAGTTGAGGTACCCCGAGTTAGTGAGGTGGTCAAAGTACGGTCCCAAAGTAGCCGTGATGGGCTTGAAGAAGAAGGGTGTCTCGTCGACGACTCCGACTCCCTTGACTGCCTCCTGGATGGCGAATCCAACGATGGCGATCATGGCGAGGCGACCGTTCTTGATCTCCTTGAGCTGCATCTCCTTCCTCTCCTCAGGGGCCTTGGGGTACATGCCGAGGGGATCGAAGCCAAGGTCGCCGGGAATGTAACCGGCGGTTCCCTGCCGGGAGATACCGTAGAGGTCAATGGCCGCTGAGAGGCCAACGACGATTCCCCAGTACAGGGGGCTGACCTTGCCGAGGCCACCGTTGAGGAGGGATGGTGCGCGGTCGGCAGAGTCGACGAGGGCGGGGGAGTTGAAGACCTTGGCGAGGCCGGAGTCGAGGAGCTCGGAAATCGGCCAACCGGCGGCGGCGAGCATGGCGAGACGGGCGTGCTTGATCTCAGCCTCGCGCATCTTGAAAAGGGTGTCCTGGTCCTTGGCGAATCCTAGGGGGTCGAATCCGACGTCTCCTGCCATCTCACCGGTGAGGGCGAAGGGACGATCCATGAAGGGGAGGGCGGTGGAGGAGGCGGGGAGGACCGGGGCGGGGGGGGTTGAGGAGGAGGAGGTGTCCTCGACAGAAGGGGTCTGAGGAGGAAAAAGAAAAGGGTGGGAAGGGGGTGTTAGGGTATGAGGTGCGTAGGGGAGGTGTGTAGGGGAGGCATGTCAAGCGTGAGCAAGCCGTTTGCGCGCGTAGTTTGCGCCCCAAAAAAAACATCTGACCTGTCTCACCTCGACCTCGCTCATCAAAGCGCTGCTGGCAGATTTCACAAACATGGGAGACATGAAAGCGTTCGCGGAGGCGACAACAGATAGAATAGTAATAAGCTTCATAATCTGAGCGATGAAATAGGGTGAAAGGGAGGGTTAGAGAGGAGAAAATGAGGGGACTTTAAATTGTACCAACGGGACTCGATGACTCATTATGTGCAAATTCCTGCAAATTCGACTTTAAACCCGATAAAATACATTCATTTCGATAGGAGAAATATAATAAGGAGGCGGAAGGAGGAATGAGAGTAAAGAGATACGATATGGTGATGCACTCACAATTTTTGTTTTGCTAATTTTTTGAGGTCTTGATGACTTGGAAACACCACCTCATCAAGGAGCTGGTGAGAACGGGAAGAAAAATTCATTATGTTTTCACCTCGTTTGACGAGCTGAAATCCATGCTGGCGCAATTAATTTACGGTCCCTGCCTAACGACGGCGGTCCACGGCGCTGCCTTCTTCGACACTCACTTTCTGTCTGAGAATTTTTTACGCACATCTATAAGCTCGAAGAGAATAAGGAAGCATGCGAAGAGGAGCGCTGCCGAACTTTATCCTGAACAAAGAAAAGAATCGTTTACGTTACGACCCCCCCCCCTCATTTCGCCACATTACACCTTCGCAGTGCGAAGGAGTTTGCGTGTCATTATAACCCCAGCTGCGGAGAGGGAGAACCAAGTCGCAGCGTAACCCGCATGAGTTTCCGGGCCAACCTGATGGGGGGGGAGCAGAGGGATGGTGAGGGGAGGTAATTGAAGACGACTTCTTCATCTATTAATGAGCTCTTCTTCAACGCCCTTCACCAGTTGTCCTCGCTCCTCCTCCCTCACCTTGAACTCCACGGCCTGCTCCGCAGTCGGGCGTACGAGTTCCCTCCTCCCCCCCCCACCGCCTCCCCCCCCCCTCGCAACCTCCTTGAAGACCCTAAGCCTTGGCTCCTTGGCCTCGTCAACGCCGGAAACAGAACGGACCGCACCCTCCTCAAGCCAGAGGAGGGTGGGCTGAGGACGACCGTTGTCCTTCAGAAAGGGGGAAATGGGGGGGGGAGAGAACATACCGCCCTGCGAGGAAGTTGGTGGTGTTAGGGGGGGGGGGGGGGGTTGGGCGAAGCATGTTAACAAGGGGTGGTAAACCAGACATCCTCGCGCACCGAGACGGTCACACACCCAAACACACGCCTCCCCTCAACAAGAACAACGACAGCACCTCACCTTCTCAGTCGACGACGTTACGGCGGTCAAATCAACTACCCCCTCAGGCCTATTATAACTATCGTTCTCATGAGAAACCGAGTCCCAGCCCCGGTTAACCATAACCACCCCCCCGTCTACTAACATCAGGGGCGTGTACACGTAGAACCCCTGCGGCGAGCTTGCCAATCCCCCCCCTCCCCTTCCCGACATCGGGCCATCCTGAGCCAGGGCTCCCGGGGGGGGACCACGAGGGCCAAGGACGCACTCTTTAGAGTGGATGTAGCGACCGCGTAGGTTTATGCGACGGGACAAACCGTCGGAAGTATCGACGGAGGAGAGATCGGAAGACGGGGGGGCGGAGAGGAGGGCCTCCTGCTTCTGCAAAGGGGGGCGGGGGGGGGACACAAGTGGGCAGGGGATGAGCGAGGCACGAACGAGTGGGGTTAGCGGGTGGACAAGGCACTACTCGCGGAAAGGCCATGGTCATGACCACGCCGTCCTCGTTCCTGACGCCGACGTCGTAGGTTCCGCTGTCAATGATGTAGAACTTGTCGCCAGCATCCCCCTGCTTGATGATGACGTCCCCGGCGGAGACATCGATCTTCTCCATGCAGCTAATGGCGCCGGCCTTCTGCTTGGCAGTCACGCTGCTCGATCGCAAGCTGTCAGGGCCCAACATCTCACCTCTATCATTTCAATCTTCTCAAAATATCGCTTGCTCTGCCAGAAACCGAGACCTCCCGTGCCGAGACAAAGGGCAGGAAAGAAGATTTGACCAAGAAGAAGGGACATGATGGGTTGGGTGATGAAATAGTAACGCCTGGGGACGCAAGAAGGTGGTGGAAGAGGAGAAGTGAGTCGGGTGGTGGGAGAAAGTTATACTGGAGGCGGTTGGAGCGGCGAGAGGCGGTTGAGGGTGGAGTGAAGTGGAGTTCACAGTTCCGTAACAAATGTGTATTTAAGCGTGCTCAAGAAATTGTGGATAATTTGAGCTTTTTGATTTTTTGAGTGAAAATTTGAGGTAATTTGGCCCTCCAATGATACGTCGTACGCTTCTAAATGAGTTCGTCTCAACTTATTAATGTCTGGTGATGCTGTCGACTACTAAGAGTCTCGTTTGAAGCCATTTGACGAAAAGCACAAAGGTGACGTCTAAATGTCTTGTAATAATTTTTGGTATATTAATAATGATTGAATATATCTATTTTAATTTTTTAGAGAATGATAATACTTTAATATATTTCAAATTTATTTTTATGCTCGGAAAACAAATTCTGCATTTAGTTCTTTTTGTTTCAGTATATTAATCAATAATTGTATAATTTTGATGATTATGGCTCTTGAATATACAAAGAAGATAATTTTTATTTAACTCCGGGAATTTCTATTTTGCGTCTCTGTTATTCTAAATTTCATTGTTTTGTTTCATAATAATCGAATGAAATTTATATGAACGAGTTTTAAAAAGAATTCAAAACAGGATCTGAAAATTTTTGATAAAGGGAGAAATCACAGAGCAGAATTAAGCGTAGTCAAGGGGTTTATAGTAGAAAGAAAACATCTAAATTACAGTCGCTCTGCTCCTGTAGATGGGGTAGAATACCAACTTCAACTGACGTACTATTGACCTCTGACGTAGTAAAGATACTCGCACTAGTCTCGTGGATACTTCAAGGTTGCCCTCGTCCAACGGCGTCTTCTATGCGCTACGTGTCCAACGGTCTATATCCACTTCTATCAGCAAGTTCAACTTTTGCTTTGCTCATCATTTCTTCCGAAGCTGGAAAGCTGGAACTCCTTCTCAATGCTGACAACAGAAATTGGTTGCGTCATAATTGACTGAGATTTTTTGTTAGGCGCAATAGCAACGCCCATGTCGGCCCAAGGTGGTTCTAGAAAGGGCGGAGCTCCCGGTAATTCTGATTTTTCAATGGCCAAGGTCAAGGGGACTGTCAGGTGAGGAGGGTTTCTGTTGTATCAAGATGATCATTCGATTTTTAACCCGTTTGTTCGTGATCATATCTCTATAAATTAGACTTTTATGCGTTGATTTCGACCAGACTCTTGTGACAACCCATACCCAGGGTCGTTGGGAAAAATCAGCTACTGAGCTTGCAACATTTGCTCGGCCCTCGATCGCTAATTTGATACGATCTTCTCTGGACGTGAAGGTACGTTTATGTGTATGATTTTAATGGCTTCCAGAGGGGAATAACCCCATTATCCCATTCTTTTCTTCCTACTTCTCCTCACCCATCCCTCAGGTTCCTGTTGTGATCGTCACGTCGTCCATGCAAGTTACTTTAATCAGGGCGGTTTTGGTTGTGGTTTTTGGTCGGAGGGGGGGGGAGATAGCGGTGAAGGGT
>BRYA01000548.1:727-13539 GCA_030267965.1 Triparma columacea
CTTCCTCCCTCCCTTCCCCCCCCGTGTCCTCCCTCCCCAACGATCCCTCCTCCGCCCACGCCTTCTTTACAATTCTCACCTTGTTTCGTCCCTATCCACTCCACTTCTTCAAAAGTGTCTCAAGTCCCTGTTCCAACGACCCCCCTCTCGAGAGTGTACCTGCCCTGCTCTAAAGCTCTCACAGTCACACGGGCGATCCAAATGCCTTAAAGTGTGAGATAATAAGTAAAGGATATCAGCAGTGCGAAGAAAAATGTAATTGTAACTCGCCAAGCACTTGCCAAGCCAATAAAAATATGGTTCCTCAATTCCTCCCATCTCTTCACCCTGTTCCTTGTTGGACCCTGAACCCTAATGGAGCACCCAGCATCCCCCAAAAACGCAGTCATTATAAGATGTCGTCGACAATCGCCTTGGCGAAGGCTCCGCCGACAAGATTACCGTTGTCGTCTTCTCCACGTGCGCCTGCGAAAAAGGAGACGAGTAAAGTATGTAGGGTTGTGTGAGCACCCACTCATCCCCTCAGCACCGCTCCTCCTTCGACGCTCCTCCTCTGACGCTCTTCCAAGAGGAACATTTTCACGCCATAATGTTCACTTAAGCCCCGTCAGTAATGAACGCCTATATCAGCCTTGACCAAGCCCCCCATCCCGCTTCACGCATCCCTCCCCCGCGCCCACGTAATATAAGAACGTGATTGTAAGCTCAGAAGAATATCAAACAATTTGTTATTTCACTGTCCCTGCTTTATCGCCCCTCCTCTGTTAACACCTCCCCCCCCCCCCTGACCTCCTCCTCCTCATCATCTTTTTCCTCCTCCTCCTCCTTCTCCCGTGTCACCTCCCACATATGACTTAGGGACAATTAAGACCCTACGGACAATTAAGGCCTGGACCTCCCTACAAAGCCCCTCTCAAAAAAGAGTAGCAGCAATGATGACTGCCAATAGCACAGCACTTGCACTACCCCTGATTGCACAACCCACACACACATTGCCGTCACAGTTAGGGTCGTCCCATTCCGTGGGGGCATTCGTGGGGTAGTCAGAGGGGGCGTTCGTGGGGTAGTCGGAGGGGGCGTCCGTTGGGGCGTCCGTTGGGGCGTAAGTGGAGGCATCGGTGGGGGCATCGGTGGGGGCATCGGTGGGAGCGTCAGTGGGAGCGTCAGTGGGAGCCGTGGTCGGAGGGGACGTTGTCAGAGCCGAAGTGGGGGCGTCCGTGGGAGCGTCAGTGGGAGCCGTGGTCGGAGGGGACGTTGTTGGAGCCGAAGTGGGAGAGTCCGTGGGGGCGCCAGTTGGAGCGCCAGTTGGAGCGCCAGTCGGAGCCGAAGTGGGAACCAAAGTGGGAGAGTCCGTGATAGCAGTCTCACAGTTGGTTCCGTGGTACCCAGAAGCGCAGGGGGCGCACACGTTTCCACCTGATACATACTGGCCAGAGCCAGAGAAAGTATCGGTAGGGCAATCTACGCAGGTTCCGGTACTAATATCAGTTTCTGGTTGTCCGGATTCAGAGAACATAAGAGAACCAAAATTGGTGCACGAACAGACATTCCAGCCGGTGACGTCCTGGGTAAAGACTGTCGCGCGATTGAACATACTATACATGCTGGTCACCTTGGACACATCCCAATTCCCAATATCCTGATTGAAGCCAAACGCGCGATCGAATGCATACGCCATCATGTTGACCTTGGAGACATCCCAATCCCCAATGTCTTGGTTGAAGTCCGTGGTAACCGAGAAAATGTACTTCATGGTAGTGACACTCGAGGTATCCCAACTCCCAATATCCTGGTTGAAGGCATGTGCGCCACTGCGTTCAAATTAATGCCGAGTGAAGGGTTTTGTTAGAGCTAGGTTTGCGTGTGCTTGTCAGCGTGTTGTAATAGAACTCACTTGAACAGCGCCCACATGTTGGTCACGCTGGACACATCCCACCCGCTGATGTCCTCGTTGAATGTATTTTTGTTTTGGAATCCCTTTTTCATGTTTGTGACGCCTTTGACGTTCCTGCGCACAAGGGTTGTCACGGGTTAGATGGATGATAGACGCCTGCCTCCTCTCTATTCACTCGTCCTTCCATCCTAACCCTCAACTCACCAATCTTTAATGTGGCCATACGTATCCTCAGCGGAGGTAGGGTTTGACACCCAGAGGTCAACTGCCGTTTGGAAGTTGGTATTGGTGAGGGTCTCACAATTAGTGTTGACGGAGTTCGTAGTTGTGCATCCTTCTACGAGGACGGACTTAGAAAGTAGCACTGCAGTCGTGAGGAGAGGGAACTTCATTTCTACTGGGGGGGGCGTCGATGTGAGTGTACAACGGACAATCTCTCTTTCACGCTCAAGCCGGGACGTGCTTATCACTCCCTTCCCTCCCCCCCCGGTTCTCATTTTTAGTCCCATATTGGGTAGTCCCTCCCATCCCTTTAAACGGACACTACCGTATTTTGCCAAACACTTGGACAATGTGATTACCATTCACGGAACGCTTTCCACCCCGCTCGTAGTAAATCCCGCCCCATTCCGTACAAGCTTGGCTCACCTTGTTGTTATGGAGTCTGAGGAGGATGAAGGAGGAGAAGGGACAACAATAAAGCGGTCAATGTTCATCAGGTTTGTGGGATTTGGGGGTTAGTACGTAGTTGTCTAGGAAGATTCTAAGTCAGACTGGGGATGGGATTGTTCCGAATATAAGGTCTTGTCCGATTTCACTTACTTACGGAAAAGTTAGGTTTGGTTTTTGGGGATGGGAGAATGTAGTGCAGTTGTTGGAAAAGAAGGGATGATCAGAAAAATAGGAAATTGTTTGTTTTAAAAATAATCAATGCTGATCAAGATTACAAGTTCCAAATAATTGGCGTGGACTCTCGTCACGATGGGTACGTCCTTCCCATTTTGTTTTCTCATTACTAAGCGTCATCACCCTTCTTCACATCGCTCAATGAAGACCGAGAGTGGTTCATCAGGTGTTCCACCCGAGATGCGCGGAGCACGCCACCCCCCCCACCCCCTTGAGAATGGGGGCGCCTGTAAAAAACACCACCAACCCAAACATGAAGACTCGGCGCAACCGCCGCCACTGCCTCGACTTGCGAAATATTAACGCCACCCTTCGCTCACAGCAGGTTTCGAAAATGTATCTTTCTCCCTTTTCCTCTCGCTGTGGTCTTCCTTCTCGCCCATCTCGATGAACATGTGGCGTTGAGGTCCGTCGCGAGTTCCTCCCAAAAAAATCCTCCAAGCCTCTGGGAAGGCTGTAAGTGACTTCATCCATAACAGGGGGGGAGAAAGCTGTGTTGTGCCGGAGTGCGATCTCTCCTTTCTCCCTAGCTTCGCGGTTGCATATTCCTTGCTCAAGCCTACCATTGCAGCACAGATGACACACCACTGGAAATCCCGAGAAGGCTAACTGGAAGTTACCCCCTTGAGGTACAGTTTTCCGTCAGAAATAAAACTTGTGCATCGTCCTTGTGTGCGGAGGTTCCGTTGTAGTAGGGCAAGCTCGGTCGGGAACTCACTATTATGTGGAAGTTCTCAAAACTTTGCACAGCAAATCTTTGGCGAAAGGAATTGGCTCTTTTAGCGGGTGAAAGCAATTCAGCAGTTTTCTCTTCTACAACATCACTGCTTCGCTGTAACTCGTTCTTTAGTTTGATACAATCTAATATTACTCCAATCTTCGCGCGTTGGCGTCTCATCAATCCAATTTGGAGAGATTTGAGGATAAGATAGTGTCCCGAAGGTCGGAGTCTTGTGAAGCTAGTTTAGCCCCTGTGTTTGCTGTTTGGTAACATCATTGGCTTGAAAGTCTCTTCAACTACAATACTGACTACAAGGTACTTACATACATCTCATATCTACCCACACCAACCAAAAAAAAAAAGAGTCCCTCACGAGCCTCTTCCCCCTCCCCCTGCCTTTCCCTCTATTATCAACATCCTCCGCTATACTCCTACTATATCCCTTCCCCACCCCTTCCCCACCCCTTCCCTACCCTTCTTAGTGACCTTTACATCCAGTACATCCCTAATATGTCCGCATCACCACCACCTGACCTTTCAACCAACAAGATGAAAACTAGAGGTGTTAAATTAGGCTACAAGTCGCGTTCTGACAGCAACAACCGCTTCGATACAACAGATATCACACAGTCAAACCTTGGAGGTCCCATTAGGCCCTCCCACACATTTGTCCCACTAAACAGATCCACCAGGACCACCTCCCTTCCCCCCCAGCCCACCTCCTCCTCCCTCCCTAGCCACGGCGGCACCCAGGACTACTACGCCTCCGCGTACTACGCTGGCTTCAACGCAGCGCAGAACTCCCTCAGGAGGAACTACCTTCAGAGCACAGGGACAACCCCTGAAGGGACCAGCCCCGTGGAGGGGATGAGGAGAAGCTCCAGTTCGTCTTCCCTATCCTCCGCCCAGAAGTCCTCCTCCATAACCTCCGCAACGTCCTCCTCCTCTGACATAGGCTCCAACCCCTTCCCTCGAAAGCTAATGGAAATGCTATCCCGAGAGGACCCTTCCATCGTATCCTGGCTCCCGACCGGGGATGCCTTCGTCGTCAGGAACCAGGAGAGGTTCATAAACGAGGTCCTACCCTCGTACTTCCGCCACTCCAAGTTCACCTCCTTCCAACGTCAGCTTAACCTCTACGGATTCAGAAGGGTCACCAAGGGACCCGACCAGGGAGCTTACAGGCACGAGATGTTCCTGAGAGAGAACAAGGAACTGTGCCTAGGCATGAGAAGGACCAAGCAAAAGGGGAGCCCACAGCTTAAGGTAAGCCGCCGGCCTCCCTTTTCCCTTTGTCATTACTTCAATATACTGCCCTAAATTCTCACTCTACCCCCCCCCCCACCTTCCAGCCCTCTCCTCGCATAACCTCTCCCCCAGGTTCTCATCCTTCCTCTCGTTCCTCCCCTATCCACATGGCTCTATCCTCCTCCCCCCCCTTTGCCCTCGACGGTCATTCCTCCCCCCTTACCCACACCACCAACTCACACGTGCCCCAGATGGCGTTCTCCGCTCCTGCCGCCCACACTGGCTTCGGTGGTGGACAGGGCCCCTACGGAGACAGGGGAACCGGGTACCACCACAACCAGCCCGTCTACTCCATGGGTTACGGACACCCGCCTCAGGGGTACCACCCTCCCACTGCCCTAGGCATGATGGGTTCCGCCTCAGCGACCCCACCAACACACCTGCCTCCACCAAACCATAACGCCATGCTCTCGTCAAGCATGAACGCACGTAACGCGATAAACTTCCAGTCGTTCTCCCAGCAAATGATGCAGAAACAAATTATGGAGAGGGACATGCAGATGGACATGTACGACAGGGAGAGGCAGGCGAGCGCGCTGGCGGCGGCGGGGGATGTCGCGGAGAGAATAGGGGAGAGACAGAGGACCAACTCATTGTCTAGCCCAACAGGGTTGACGCAGGCGGCGGGGGGGGGGGGGAAGGGGGAAGAGGTGGAGGGGACGGGGGAGGAGGGGAGGGAACGTAGAATGTCGGGACTTAGCGTGCAGCTCGAGGCTAGGGGACTGGTGGGGGAAGGTGCGGGTGAAGCGGCGGATACCCAACAACAACAACAACAGACAACGACAGGATTGCCGAAACCACCGAGCCTCCAGTGGAACATATCACAGGGAGACCAGATCGGGACACTAGCTGACCAGTTATCAGAGAACCCTCCCCCCCCCGATAACCTCAGTCGTAACGTGAGCATATCAAGCAACAAGGACCGCGCAGACTTTGCCGGCCTCGCCGGTACCATGGAGGTTGGTGGCGTCGACGATATGGAGATGGACTTCGCTAACATGTTCGCGAACGAGGAATTCGTAAGGGAGGGTGGGGGGTGGTCACCTGTACCGTCACCACAACAAGCGGCCGCGGCTAACATGCCAACACCGACCAAGGTTTGGGGAGGGGAGGGAGGGGAAGGGAGGAACTTCAATATCACGTTTGATAAAATCGACGATGTCGTGGGGACGAAGTTGGATGAGGAGGATGAAGAGAAGGGGGCGTGAAGGCCCGTTTTGATAGCCACAGGCCGAACACATCAAAGTTACTTTACTTGAGATAGTATAAGAAAAAACTACACCTTCCTTTTCCCTTTCTTCCTATTTCTTTCACCCCCTTCCTCCTCCTCTGAGTCGTCTTCCCCTACGCCGTCCCCTTCCACACCCTCACAGTGCCTTTTTCTTTCCCCCCCCCTCCTCCTCCCCCTCCTCATCTTCCCCTAATATTCAGTACTTGACTACGCTCCTCAAACACGATCCGCTGTGTAGTGCATCAACGGCCTCGTTTGTCTTCCCTACCCCTTCGTACACGTGCGTGATGTACTGTTCAATAGGAAGTTCCCCCCTCTGGTACTGGTCCACCAGTTTAGGTATGTCCGTCCTTGTCTTCCATCCCCCGAACGCCGTCCCCTTCCACACCCTCCCAGTGACGAGCTGAAACGGCCTGGTAGAGAGCTCGTGTCCAGATGCCGCCACCCCTATAACGCAGCTGGTCCCCCACCCCCTGTGAGCGCACTCAAGGGCGGCGCGCATAACCTCGACGTTTCCCGTGCAGTCGAAGCTGTAGTCGACCCCCCACTGCGTGAGGGTCCCCGCGATGTACTGCTGGACGGTCTTGCCCGAGGGTAAACCGTTGAGGGAGTCTACGCAGTCAGACGCGCCCTCCTTGATGGCGGCGGGGAACTTATCGGGGTTTATGTCGACCGCGATTATCCTGGATGCACCGGCCATCCGGGCCCCCTGGATGACGCTAAGTCCCACGGCCCCGAGCCCGAAGACGGCGACCGTGCTCCCCTTCTCAACCTTGCAGGTGTTCCAGACGGCCCCAAGTCCCGTGCTGACCCCGCACCCGAAGAGGCAGACCTTATCAAGAGGTGCCTCCTTGTCGATCTTGGCGCAGCTTATCTCCGCGAGGACCGTGTACTCCGCCATCGTCGAGCACCCCATAAAGTGGAACACCTCCTTCCCGTCCTTATCCTTAAACCTCGTTGTCCCATCAGGCATTACACCCTGGCCCTGGGTTCCCCTTATCGCAGGGCAAAGGTTGGTCTTATGGCTCATGCAGAAGACGCAGCTCGGCAGCGCGCACTGCGGCGTGTACCCAGGCACGACGTGGTCCCCTGGTTTCACGCTAGTCACGCCTTCCCCCACGCTCTCCACGATGCAGCCAGCCTCGTGGCCAAGGATGCTCGGGAAGAGGCCCTCGGGGTCAAGCCCGTCCAACGTGTAGATGTCGGTGTGGCAGAGGGCGTTGGCGACGACTTTAACCCTGACCTCCCCGGCTCTGGGGGGGGAGACTGTTATGTCCTCGAGGACTAGGGGCTGCTTGGGACCTCGGGCTACCATGGCCTTGCAGACGATGTCCTTACCGGTCATGCTCGTGTCGACAGAGGGCTCGGCTAAGGAGACCTTGGACCTGTGGGATGCGTGGAGCCTCTTGGCGTGGAAATCGACGTGGTCTCCAATGAATGTGTTGATGAAGAAGTAACTGTGGTCGAAACCTTCCTGCATACGGAGGGTTACCTTCTGACCGGAGAGGCCGGCCGCGCGCTTGAAGACCTCGGGCTTGAGCTGACCGTCCTTGAGGAAGGAGTCTTCCATGCCCTGGTCGATTAGGATGTCGTCGAAGGAGCCTCCTTTAGAAGTGACGAGCTTGGTGGCATCGT
Source organism: Triparma columacea (assembly GCA_030267965.1). NCBI lineage: Eukaryota > Bolidophyceae > Parmales > Triparmaceae > Triparma > Triparma columacea. The sequence goes on from BRYA01000548.1 coordinate 8,423, forward strand.
AATCGGCGCCCTCGGAAACACCGCCGTCGAGGTAATTCGTGAAGGCCTTCACGCCCCATGCGCACTCCGTGGGGTTGCTGATTGGAGCGAAGGCACTAACGGCGGCGTAATCGGACGGGTTCTTTAGGGCAATCGTAAGAGCACCGTGGCCTCCCATTGAATGACCGCATATTGAGCGCGCGTGAGTACCCACGTTGAACTCCTCGGAAACCAAGTCCGGGAGCTCGCTGTGTATGTAGGAGTACATATTGTAGCCCCCCTCCTTCCACTTGGGGTTCGTGGCGTCAACGTAGAAGCCGGCGCCTACCCCGAGATCCCAGCTTTCGTCGTCGCCATCTACGCGCTTGCCGCCGCGGGGGCTGGTGTCGGGGATCACGAGGGCGACGTTGTTACGGGCGGCAGCCTCGAAAGCTGAGCCAGCCTTGGTTACGAAGTTCTCGTCGCTGCATGTTAGACCGCTAAGCCAGTACATTGCGGGGAGGGGGGAGGTCGGATCGGGGAGGGTGGGCTTGAAGACGGAGAAGTTCATGTCGCAGCCAGTTGAGACGGAGGGGTGGGAACAACGGAAGAGGCGACCACCAGAGACGGCTATTCTAGAGAGGATGTTCGTCTTCATAGCTGGGAGTGGAGAGAGACATGTTAATGGATTAGGTTGGCAGCGTCAAGGAGACCGAGGTGGATTTTAGCAGAGGAGGTATCGGATAGGGGGAGGGTGTAACAGATTCGTTGGCGTTAAATAGTGATGGTGTTAGTAAGCCTTTAGTGCTTTGTAAGTGTAAGCCTTTAGTGCTTTTAATGCTTGCGTTGTCAGAGTCGGTGGTATCCTGAGCGTTTTGATTGCCTTTAAATTGCCTTAAAGTGAATAGTTTTAATCAATATTATTAAATTACGAAAGAATTCATAGATATCTCAACGCGTAAAGGGTTAAGGAGGTCCTAATTACCTGAGGAACTAATATTTCTGATTTTCTGATTGAATCCATCCGATCCATCAAATCTCTTGTTGTAAAAAAGGTAATAAGAGTTGTACCCTAAACGTACGTGAATTTATATTTTCCGCCGGGACCATCTTGCATGGCCGTTCAACTGTGATTTTAGAGTTATAGAAATTCCAGAATAACTCTCCACATAACCTTCGGGAGCCTCTTGCGTGTCGCAGTTACCCCGAGTGTTTGCGTTTCATCTCCGTCCTGTCGCTTCCTCTTTTTGTCGTCCGTAAAGAGTGTCTTGAGGCACGATAGAACGGTGACGCGTTCACGTATGCGGTGCCACCTAGAATTGAGGAGGTCCAAGACAGTCGACATATTTTGATCGGCAGCGGCAGAGATTAGGGCGGTGCAATCTAAGAAGCAGTCTTCACTGATGGAGACGGCAGGAGATAAACTGAGTTTCGTCAGGGCGGTGCATCCGTTGAAGGCCTGCCAGTCAATCGTTGTCACTGAGTCCGGGATGGTGATGGCCGTGAGGGAGGAGCATCCGTAGAAGGCGCATTCGCCAATTGTCGTCACTCCATCCGGGATTGTGATGGCTTCAAGTGAGGAGCATCCTTCGAAGGCGCATTCGTCAATCATCGTCACTCCATCCGGGATGGTGATGGCCGTGAGAGAGGAGCAATAACTGAAGGCGCAAACGCCAATTGTCGTCACTCCGTCCGGGATTGTGATGGCTGCGAGGGAGGAGCATCTACTGAAGGCGGACATGCCAATCGATGTCACAGAGTCCGGGATTGTGATGGCTGTGAGGGAGGAGCATTCCCTGAAGGCGTATTGGACAATCGTCGTTACTGAGTCCGGGATTGTGATGGCTGTGAGGGAGGAGCAACTGCTGAAGGTGCCCTCGCCAATAATCGTCACTCCGTCCGGGATTGTGATGGCCGCGAGGGAGGAGCATCCAACGAAGGCCCATTTGTCAATCGTCGTCACTGAGTCCGGGATTGTGAGGGCCGTGAGAGAGGAGCATGTCGCGAAGGCAGATTCTCCAATCTTCGTCACTCCGTCCGGGATAGTGATGGCCGTGAGGGAGGAGCATCCCCAGAAGGCGCCAAAGCCAATCGACGTCACTCCGACTGGGATTGTGATGGCTGCGAGGGAGGAGCATCCTTGGAAGGCTTGATTAGCAATCGTCGTCACTCCCTTTGCAAAAGTCACCTCTGTGAGTTCAGGATCTTCAAAGAATCTCTCTTTGCCAGAGTATACTGCTGATTTGGGCATTTTGGGAAGGATTTGTGAAGGATGAAAGAACTAGTCCTAACAGTGCTCGAGTTAGGGTATGGCGTGAATGTTTAGATGGAGAGGAGGAGATTGAAAGTTGGGTATTTGGGCGATGTAGTTTTTTGGGGACCAAATTATAGCTAAAGCTGTAATATGTTTGGCTATAATGTAGGTAGTAGTATTGTTGTTTGTATTGTGAAGAGTTTGAATGGTTGTGAAGAGTAGTTAAAGCCTATAATACAGTTTTTGTTGCCAAAAATGCCAAAATCTCCCTCCAAGACTTCCCACACCGAATTTACCTCGATCTCGATCCAACATTTTCCTCCTTTTATCTTCCATCCTCAAATCATCTCTAATGACGTTGAATTGTCAATTAATGGTCTTCACATTGATATTATTAGCATTAACGATCGAGTCATACACGTTATTACCAAATAAGATGTCAAATGAGAGAAAAAGCAAGGCTATCTTCAGGACAAACACCGACAACATCTATCATCAAACCTCAAATAGTCACTCTTATACAAAACGGAGGTAAGTTCAGCAGTGTTGAGTCACGTGAGCTACATGTGAGGTAGAAAAAGACGATCTTGTGAATGTCTGAAGATTTATTGTTGAAGCTTCCCAATGCAAGTGGAACCCACAAGTTGTATCCCACATGATATGCGACAATATGATATGCGTCGTGCATTTCAGAGACACGCGCAACTATTTAACGCCAGCAAACACCAAATGGCTGCCAAACGACCATACTGAGGAACAATTTCAACACCACCACCCACCACCACTACTCTTCAACCCCTCCTGACCCTTTGCACTCTCTCCCCAACACTCGCACCCTAGTTCCCCTCAAACCTCCCTCTTCTCCACTCCCCCCCCCACATACGACGTCCTAATATTCGGTTCAGGTCCGACCTCCCTATCCCTAGCCTCCCTATTATCGTCCTCCCCAACCCCTCCAAAAATCGCCGTAATTAGTAAGACATACGACGACACCTGGATCCCTAACTACGGTTCCTGGGTACACGAGTGGTACACACTCGACGAATTATACTCCTCCCGAGGTGTGCAAGGTTTAAAGACCGATGGCGTGGATACAACTTGGGATGGTACTGACTGTTATTTCAAGGAGGGTATTACAGATGATGAGGCAAGGGTAGAAGTTGGTGCCGGGTACGTAAGGTTAAGTAGGGACGGGCTTAAAAGATGCTTCACGGACAAGGAAATCGGGTGGGACGTCGTTAGGGACAACCACGCAGCCAAGTGCACAGGCTTAAACGTGGCTAAAGGGATCACCGTCACTAAAGGGTATACGGAGGTAGAGCTTGAGGGGGGGGGTAAGGTTAGGGGTAGGGTTGTGGTTGACGGTACGGGGGCTGAGAGCAAGCTGACGGTCAGGGACAAGAGGTCGGAGGAAGGGTACCAGATCGCTTACGGGGTCGAGTGCGAGGTTGAGGGGGAAGGGGTGGGGGGGGGGAAGGTGGGGAGCTATAGGACGGATAGAATGACACTTTTCGATTATAGGTGCGACTGGGAGGAAGACGAGGGGAAAAAGAGGTGAGAGGGAGAGGATTGAGGGGAGGGAGCGGGGAGAGATTATTATTTTGGGGCTTCTCTATATCTATATCTGACACTTATCTACATCTGACCCCACCCCCACCCTACGATCCGTCCCCTCACTCTCACCGAACAGCGACATGTCCAACGAACCGACCTTCATGTACGTGATGCCCCTCGCCGACAATAAGATATTCTTCGAGGAGACCTCCCTAGTCGCTTCGCCGGCCGTCTCCTTCCGAGCCTGTAAAGACCGGTGCACACGCCGTCTCGCGTCGATGGACGTAAAGATAAAGAAAGTAATCGAGGAGGAGTTCTGCTACATCCCAATGGGTGGTGACGTTACTAGGCCAGGTCAGAGGATAATCCCAATCGGCGCCGCTGCCGGGGTCGTTCACCCCAGCACGGGGTACCAGGTCTGCAGGACGCTAGGGTGCAACCTTGAGTACGCGGACGCTATCTTGAAGGAGCTGGGGAGGGGAGAGGACTTTGACGCTGACCTGGCGAGCGCTAGGATCAACGACGCCGTTTGGACGAAGGAGGCTATCAAGCAGAGGAACTTTGCCGTCTTCGGGGGGGACTTCCTCATGAAGCAGAAGGTCGAGGGACTCCAGGGTTTCTTCTCGGGCTTCTTCGAGCTCCCGTTCCCGATGTGGGCAGGGTTCCTAGCAGGGATGAAGAACCTTCCCAACAACGAGAAGCATGAGACCTGGTACGCCAGGCTTATCTTCGGAGTTACTTTCCTCACCAAGCTGCCCCCTTCAGTCGGGCTCGGTCTCGTTTCTAGCATACTCACTTACACGCTAAAGGACGGCCCGAACCTGATACAGTCTGTGACCCCTCTCTTTGGGGACCCTGATAGTTACATGGACGCCATGAAATTTAGGGACGCGGAGGGTGACGTTAAGGCCAAGATGGAAGCGATGGAAATGTGCGGCTGCGGAGACTGCGAGGGGAGGGTAGAGGTCGATGTACCTGATACTAGCAATGCATTAAGCAACCCCCTTTAAAGAAAATGGCCTACCAGGTAGCATACCCCATTTTATGCACATATCTTCCCCTTCGTATTATTGCCCCCTCACTCCCACCCCCCACCACATCACCACATCACCTCACTTGTGGCTCGACCTCTTTAAGTCCATGAGCGCATCAACGCCTAGTTGGAATTTGCCAAAGCTTTCATTACCCCCCCCTATCCCTCCGTCGCTTCCGAGGGCTTCGCCGCAAAGTCTGCACGTGGCCTCCAGAAACTCGGAGAACACGAGCTCAGGGAGCTCTAGCTGCCGGGGGGGGAACCCCTGGGCCCCGAAAAAGCAGTTCTCCGCCAGCGCGCTCGTCCTCTCCTCCATTT
>BRYA01000548.1:13567-48132 GCA_030267965.1 Triparma columacea
CTGGACGTATCTATCGTATAGCTCCTTCAGATAGGTCCTAGTCCCTTCTATCATGTTCTGGACCTTGGGAGAATCCATCACTGTCTTCACGCGGTCCTCGGAGCGAACGTCGACCCAGGACGGAGCAATGTGCGACTCGATCAAATCTTCCATGCTTTCGGCTGACCGGCGGGCGCCGCGGGACTTCTCCCGGGCTACTAATATCATCGTTGCGAGAAACTGACGAGCGAGCGAAAAGGGGGAGAAGTGAAAGGTGGGGGTGAGAATGAATACGCAAATCTATCATGGACCTCACAACGAGGTCGAGGGGCAAGAATTACGTTTCTCGGAACCCTCCCCTCTCTCCCTTCTTACCTCCTCCTTGTTCAATGTTCCCATCTCAATGTCGTCGTGCTTTCCCTCCCCCCTCGTCCCTAGCCTCTTCTTACACTCCGCCACGTTATTCTTGATCAGGCCGAGGTCCTTGTTCGCGTTGTATATCATGCACATGTGGAGGGCGTGAGTGAGCTCCGCCAGCGTCACGCATTCCGAGCCTCCTGCGTAAAAGTCGAATATTTCCTGGAGGATGGGGTAGGCGGTGGGGAAATACGACTGGAGCTCGTCCTGGTCCTTCTGGGAAGAGTCGCTGATGACCTCGACGATGGTAGACCAGTCGTAGTCGGCGTTTTTCGCGACCCCGATGCCTATCGTCTCCATCTTGCTTATCGTGGAGGTAACACTCATCTCCATCCTCTTTTCTCTCTGCTGCTTCTTCCTTTCCTCCTCCTTCCTTTTTGCTTCGCTCGTAAGTCGAAGCTTGCTGGCCTCGCCTACACAGAAGCTCTTCTGTTGCCACTCCGTGAGAGAGGGTGCTCCAACAGAGTCCACCTGCAGTGATGAGGGGGCAGAGGTTAGTTTTTCAGGTTTTGAGTTGGTACAAAACACACTCCTTCCGCGCTCCCTCTCGTGACGGCTACGAAAAAGGCAACAAAGCGGGAATTTTGTCTTCGCTTCGCTTCGCTTCGCCTTCGCTTCCCTTCGCTATTCCCCCACCCCCTCACCCTCACCTCAACAGCATCCTGGAGCTCCACCACAAGCTCTGCACCGTCAGTGAACACCTCGTTAACCTTAGCGCTCGGATCCCTCAGGTACTCCCCCTTCTCGCTCTGCATCCCCGACGGCAGGAAGAACCCTCTGCTTGAGTTTGCTGGCTCCCTGCTTCGAGCTCTACCCTTTGGTTTGCGGATTTCATATTGTTGTGCTGCTACCATGCTAAGCCATTTCAAAGATTGTTCGCCTTCCCCGCATGGTACGAAGAACTCCATGTTCTTTACTCGTACTTTGACCCTCATGGTGATATATTCCTTTTTTTCGTCAAACTGCTGCGGCCTGTATTCTCTGCACTCCTTTAACCTAAATTCAAAATCTAGGTGAGCCTTTCATGACACGCGAGCCTGGAACTTCACATCCAAGCAACTCTCGTCACTTGGTTTTACTTGGGAACCATTTTATTGTTACAACGTTCCTCTTCAACCTCATTTAAACCTTCCCCCTCCTCGACCTCTCGACCTCCTCACCCTTGCAAACTTTTCTCCTCCCAGCTTATTCAAATGAGACCCATGACGAACATGAGGATGGGCACCGCTTCCGGTCGTGGTGGACCCCTTAGGATGAAGACCGGCGCTGTTCCTGGAACTTCTGCAGGGACCCAGGCTGCCTTCATCCCGCAGCACAACATTCAGGTTTCTGATCGCCCGGTCACGAACGCCGGGATCGCAGGAATGAAGACTGCGTCGGGGCCAGGGCGTCAGGTTCAGGACTCATCCTTCTACGTCGGTCTTCTCCGTTCGAAGATAACTGAGATCACAAAGGAGGTGAGCATGTTGGGGAGAGCATGTTGAGAAGCGGAGGTAGCAAGGAAGAGCGCCTGAAGGAGCGAGGAGAAGAGCTGACTGAGGAAGGAGTTCGCTTGTAGCTTGAGGTCATTAACCCCCTTTCGCTCGTTACAGATCAGGAAGATCAAGACGGACATGGACCAGATGGAGAGAGACGCCGGTCAGTACTCTCAACTTGAGAGGAAGTACGAGTCCACCTTGATGGAGGTCCGCAACCTTGAGGGAACTCTCGCGGACTACAACCTCGCCATGGACAAGCTTCGGACCTCGACCGACCCTCAGGAGGTGAAGAACTACCAGCACAACTTGGAGATGAGGAATAGGAACGAGGCATCTGAGATCGATAAGGTCTTCCTCATGAAGCAGCAACGGGAGAAGGGCACCGCGGACCTTGAGCATCAGATCAACCAGGTCCACATGGCCGCCGAGGCTAAGATCAAGCAGCTCGAGCCCTCGAAGCTCGAAGCCTACGAGAGGCTCATCCACGAGAGCCAGCAGCTCCAGCAGGAGGGACTTCAGAGGGAGCAGGAGCTCGAGCAGATGAGGCACAAGATACACGAGCTGGAGTCGGCCGTGAGGGGATCGGGGATGAGAGAGGAATACAACAACGAGGAAAGGAGGTGAGAAGTGGAGTGGAGTGGAATGGAATAGATTAGATTGGAAGATAGCGATTACGACAGCGTCGACATGATCACCTTCTCACCACTCATTTCATCGCTCGTCGCTCGTTGCAGGGCCCAGAGAATCAGGAAGGACCTCATGCAGCTCGAGGAGGACATGGAAATCGCCCAGATGGACCCCAAGGACGCCCACGCTAGGCTCCTGGAGAAGGTGAGAAATGGGTGAAATACATGGCATCGTCCCAATAACAATGTTGTTTGTACCATACCGCCCCACTCCTTCCTAACCATGAACGCTCTTCGCAGGTCAAGGAGGACAACAGGAAAACCACAGAGCTCGACAACAGAAGCAAGGAGATCGACTCGGAGATGAAAAAGGGGAAGAGGCAACTCGTGGAGCTACAGAACGACCTTCAGGAGAGGGAGAGGGGGGACAAGAGCAAGGTGAGAGGAGACGAGGAGCGAAGTGGCGAGCTTGTAAATGCCGTGACAGCCGACCTGTTTCTCATCTACTATTATTCCAAAATCATTCGACCGTCGCAGAATGACACCCATAAGTACGAAAAATTATTCCAGAGGGACAATGAGATGACGACATTCCTGGGCAACTTTGACAAGCAGAAGGAGGAGACCGTGCAGGACCAGGAGAGAACCCGGCAGACCATAGTGGCGCTCCTCGAGCACATCTCGTCAGGAATTGGATCCACTGAGGATATGCCCAGCCAGGAGAGGCTAGAAGAAATGAAGGATGAGGTTAGGTGAGAATGGTCAAGGATTGCAAGATTTTTTCCTAACCCAACCAAACCCTTTCCACCAACCAACTAACGCGATCCCCTCCCTATTTCGCCGCAGCTTCAAGGCTAAGCAGCTCGAGACATCCCAGCAGACCATGGCGCGGCTGCAGGAGCAGAGGGCCAAGAGGATCGAAGAGATGGACAAGATCAACAAGCTCGACGAGAAGGTGAGGGGAGGCGCGACGATGCGAGAATGGCCCGCCCGAGTTAGCGCAGCGTCCTTTTCGCTCATAACCCCTTTCTCGCGCAATTCGCTTCCCGAACCCCCCCCCCCCCCCCCCTCCCCGCCTCCTTAGATCGGAGTCGAGCTCACCCAGCTCAAGGAGAAGATGGAAAGGATGAAGGATGAAATGAATAACTTTGAGGACATCGAGGGCCTCAGGAACAGGGCCACGTTCACCAAGGACGAGTTGGAGAAGCTCCGGGAGAAGTACATGACCCGCAGGGGCGCCATAAAGCAGCAGGTCGCCTCCCTCAGCGCCCAGGTCGAAGCCAACAAGAAGGCGCTGGCAGTTAACGAGACGTCGAAGAACCTCACCTCGCTAGAGCAGAAGCTGAGGCACTACGAGCAGAACATCTTCAGCCTTAAGGAGTACGTGGAGACAAAGGGGAGGGAGACGGACTTTGAAACCCTCAAGGTTGACGTTTTCAAAATGGTCAAGAGCTTGAATGAAAAGGCCATAGAGATCAGCTAAACGAGGGAAGGTATATCGGGGAGGAGAGTGGGGGTCAAGGGGAGGGGGGGGTAGATTGAGGCGTGCGGAATAAATCAGGCGTTTCCCCACTTGAAATTTTTTAACCAAAATTTTTACCAGTTCATGCTAGGGTCATTAAAAATTGCAGGAGTCCACCCTCGCCCCCATAGTTTTCTCCCTCGGCGTTTCGTCTTCCCCTTCGTCGTAATTGTGGTAATCCTTTTCGGGTACTTTTCCATGCATCTCTTCCGTTTTCGTTAAAGTCATCTCAATACCTTTATCTTCTCCTTGTAGTGGCGGGTCGATGTTGTTCCCATCCGATAGATCGAATTCTGAAGGGTGCCGTGTAATGAAAAGCAAGCTCAGCAAGCTGTGGAAAAAGGGTTGCGGTGAGGGTTGGGGATGGGGGGAGGGGGGATCAGTGTTGGTATTTTTGATGTATACGACGTTCTTTACACAACTCTTCCATTCTATTTTGCCCTGTTCCCGTTCTCTCTCCATCCCCCTCCCACCCCCCCTCCCCCCCCCGACAGGCTCACCTCGCGGTCCCTAGTAAAGAAACGTAAACCCCGATCCCGTAAAGCGGGAAAACCCCCGCCAAGCCCAGCAGATTGTTGCACTCCATATACGACACCGCCCACTTCTCGCAATTCCTCTCGATCTTCCCGTTCGCGATGAGCATCCCCGTCAACGGCAGCGTACCACCGAACGCTGCGCCGGCTAGGTTGTGGGAGATGGATACACCGGAGTAGGCGACGGAGGGGAAAGGACTCCAGAGGGATACCTGCCAGGCGGCGACGCCGGAGTAACCGAGGGCGAGGAATGTGGCGAATACTAAGGAGTTGAACCATATTATGGACGGCACGCGGGTCTCGATCGCTAGGAGGAGGAAGGGGGCTGAGAATGTCACCCCTGTTAAGCCTAGAGCTACAGGGAGGATGCGGGGGGTTAAGGTGTCGTTGATCTTCCCGAATATAATCGTCGCTATTATGTAGTAAAGCAGTACTGACATTGACATGTACGCGGCCGTCCGTGAGGTAACCATCTCCGTCGGTCCTGAGATGTAAGCGGGGATGAAAATCACTAAGAGGTTGAAGCAGGCGGACAAACCACCGATGGAAAGGACGTGACCGACCATCTGACGGACGAGGATGGGGCGGGATAGAATGCGCTGGAAGGAGAGACTGCCGCGACGGTACGATTCGTAGATGGTGCGGGGCGGAGCCGGGGGGGGGGGGACGGACGAAGCACCGAACTGTCCGTAGTTGAGAGTGTCCGCTTTCCTACTGAACGTTCTTACCACGACACCCTCCGCCCATATTTTGCCGTCTCCATCCTCCTCCTCGATTTGTCCTTTCTCAACTTGCCCTGTCCTCTCTTCTCCCCTTTCAATCTCTTCCTTCGGTTCCTTCAATATGGTTATCATAGGTACGATTAGTAGCATGGCGGCGCCCCAAGGTAGCCTCCATCTGTTGTCCCACTCCTTGAAGATTAGGCGGACGAGGGATGCGAAAATGTTGGCGAGGAGGAAACCTGTTGCGGCTGCTGCGTGGCACATTGAGCCGCGACGACCAAGGATACCTAAGGTAGGAGGGGAGTGGGGGGGAGGTGGAGGGGGGATGGGGGAGGGAGTGAGTTGGTCTTCATGTTTGTATGTTCGTATGACAATGCCCCCCCTTCCTTCCCAAAAAAAGAAAGGGACCCTCACCTTTAGGTGACGTAGAAATGGCAAGCACGTGACACCCCGGTGACTGTCCTCCCACCGATATCCCCTGCGCAAGTCTCGTAAAGATGAGCATAACCTGCGCAGCTTTCCCTCCCTGTGAGTACGTGGGTAGAAATATCATTAGAAGAGTCGGGAAGAGAACACAGGTGAAGGAGAGGTATAGGGCCTTTGTGTGACGACGGCTGTAACCGAGGTGGGAGGTACTGGGTAAGGCGGACCTACTGGGGGAGGCGGAGGTGGGGGGGAGGAGGGATAAACCAGTGTCGCCGATCTCGCCGAATATTAAACCGCCGAGAGGGTGGAGGATAAAGGAGGATGTGTAGATTAGGAGGGTGTACGTTAATTGGAGGGAACGGGGGGACTGAGGAGGGCGTTGGTTGTTGTACAGAGTTGGGTGAGATTGGGGTATTCATTGGGTTAGTGGTGTGAATCAACCTCCAGTTGTTTGCACTTGCAGTGAAGACAACGCAATGAGGACTGCGCATTTTTATAGGACCTGCCTGGTTGAGGAAACCAACAACCTGATGAGCAGCGAGTGTTAGATAGATCATTGCACAAGCCGCCAAGCCTGAGACGCCCTCTTATATTCGTCAGTATTATGAGATTTTTGTCTACCATGCTTTTTCGGTCAGAATCTACTATCACTATGTTAAACACAGTCATCACCCGAAAGAATTATTCACCAGCATCGCCCCATGCACGCATTCGCTCCCCCACTCGACTTACCTCTATTCCATCCCCCCATCTCCTCGATCTCTTGAACCCAATTCAAACTGCGCTACGGTGTCCACTGTATAACAACACAGTAAACGCACTCACCTTTGGGAAGAAGCTTGCTCCAATCTCTCCGCTAAAGACAGCGAAGGAGCCGAAGTCAAACCACTCGTAACATGAGCCAACGTACGAGTACAATGCGGGGACTGCTGGTTTTGCTTTTACATTTGAGGGGTATTTTTTCGAAGTTGTGTTTGAAGGCGCACTCAAAGGGTTGGAAGGCGCAGTGAAAGAGTTGGAAGCAGCGTTGAAAGCTGAATTGAAAGATGAATTGAATGCTACATATGGAGAGTTAAGAGTGCGTAGAGTGGTGTCTACGCTGGTGTTGCAGCCTGATGGAGAGATGAGAGTATCTGGAGGAGTATCATCAAGTGTGGTGTCATTAGAGCATGTTAGGAATCTCTCTAAAGCTTGTAACAACGACATTGGAGCTGAGTGTTGTTGGTAGTGTGTGTGTGTGTGGTTGATAATGTTGTTGGAATTTGAAAGAGGTCGAGAGAGAGACTATGTTATTTCTTATTCACGCTCTGATACAATCTTATACAATCTTATACACTCTTATACGCTCTTATTAACACTGTGCATAAATAGTATAGTGCGAAAGGTCCCGAAATAGGGAGAAATTGGGGTTAATTGGGGTCAGGCTTTTCGTGCTTTTGGAAGTCTTTCTGACCAGCTTCCGATGCAGCTGCTGCCTCTCGTGCATACTGCTGTTACTGGAAGCATTCAACAAAGCTACAAAGCCACACTTGCTGGCCGAGCATATCGGTGTCCAGCGAGAATATGGCGTCAGATATGGACATGTTTGCGCCAAATACCACCACCACAATAGATGATTTCAAGGTGGAAGAATTTACATGGACGGAACCACGTATCCTTCCTGGGTTTCAAGGACACAACAAGGGTACATCGACAGCGACTGGTGTAGATGGATCGGGAAGCGGGGAGATGGTTGAAGATGGTAACGTGGTACAGCATGATCTGCTTGTTTGCCAACCATGTGATGGGGAGGTGGAAGTTGTTGCTGAAGGGAAGACTCACAGCAGTGGCATGGGAGTGGTGGGTGTTAATGGAAAGGTTGCTGCGAGGTTGTATGAGTATGATAAGGAAGAGATAAATGAGAGGCCTTACCGCTGCACACAGAGAGGATGTAAATATAGGGCGAAGGAGAGCAACAATCTCGAGCAGCACCTTGCAGATATTCACGACATTGGCGTAACCTGGCACACATGTCCACAAGAAGGGTGTGATTATAAGACGAAGAGGAGAGACCACATCAATCAATCAATCAAGAAGCACCTTGCTGATATTCACGATATTGGCGTAACATGGCATACATGCCCGCAAGAAGGGTGTGAATATAAGGCGAAGCAGAGAAGCCACATCAAGGAACACCTTGCTGATATTCACGATGTTGGCGTAACCTGGCATACATGCCCACAAGAGGGGTGTGAGTATAAGACGAAGAAGAGAGGCCATATCAAGCTTCACCTTGCTAATATTCACGATATTGGCGTAACCTGGCATACATGCCCGCAAGAGGGTTGTGAATTCAAGGCGAAGATGAGAGGCAGCCTCAAGAGGCACCTTACTCATGTTCACGATATTGGCGTAACATGGCATCCGTGCCCGCAAGAAGGGTGTGAATATAAGGCGAAGTTGAGAGGCACAATCAAGAGGCACCTTGCTCATATTCACGATATTGGCGTAACCTGGTATCCATGCCCGCAAGAAGGGTGTGAATATAAGGCGAAGCAGAGATCAAGCATAAAGAGGCACCTCGCTTATATTCACGACATTGGCTAATATTGAAAAGTCTTTTCTTTCCGAAAGCCTCAACTTCGCACCCCTTACTTTAAAAATATCCCATCCTTATTCTCAAATTACTTTAGGGTTACGTAGAATATATTGGGTTGATGGGGTCATGGGTCTTTTGGGGTATTTTTTCCGTCCAGGTTCTTCCCAAAACAACGCTACCTGTTCTGGAAGCATTCAACAAAGCTACTGCTTGCTGGCCTTGCACATCGGTGTTCAGTGAGAGTATGGCGTCAGATATGGACATGTTTGCGCCAAATACCACCACAGTCATAGATGATTTCAAGGTGGAAGAATTTACATCGACACAACCAGGTATCCTTCCTGGGTTTCAAGGACACAACAAGGGTACAACGACAGCGATTGGTGTAGATGGATCGGGAAACGGGGAGATGGTTGAAGATGGAAACGTGGTACAGCATGATCTGCTTGTTTGCCAACCATGTGATGAGGATGAGGATGTGGAGGTTATTGCTGAAGGGAAGACTAACAGCAGTGGGGTTGGAGTAGGTGGGGTGAATGGACAGGTGGCTGCGAGGATGTATGAGTACGACGAGGATGAGATAGATGAGAGGCCTTACTCGTGCAATCAGAGAGGATGTGAATATAAGGCGAAGAGGAAACGCGAAATCAAGCAGCACCTTGCTTGTATTCACGATATTGGCGTAACATGGCATACATGCCCACAAGAGGGGTGTGAATATAAGACGAAGCAGAGAGGCAATATCAAGAGGCACCTTGCAGACATTCACGATATTGGCGTAACATGGCACCCATGCCCGCAAGAGGGTTGTGAATTCAAGGCGAAGGCAAGAGGCAAGATCAAGCCCCACCTTGCCAACGTTCACGATATTGGCGTAACATGGCATCCATGCCCAATAGAGGGGTGCGAATATAAGACGAAGCATAGAGGCAGCATCAAGCAGCACCTTGCTGATATTCACGATATCGGCGTAACGTGGCATGAGTGCACAATAGAGGGGTGTGAGTATAAGGCGAAGAAGAAAAGCACTATCAAGACGCACGTTTCGAGGCGGCACTGTGAAATCTTGAAGCATCTAAGTTGAGTTGAAGTGATGTATTGTTGCATAATATATTTGATGAAGTCTTATATTGTTACACAAATTGAGTGGAAGAAGCATGCTTAACGAACCACGCTAAACGAAGCATGCTTAACGAACGACGCTAAACGAACCACGCTAAACGAACCACGCTAACCCTCAACTAGCCTTAGGATCGATGGCAATCAAGCCTAAATCCAATTTTTGCCTTGTTGGTTTTTTCCTAATCCAAAACGAATCCAATTTAGCCTTAATTTAGCCTACTTACGTCAAATTCTTCCAGACATCTGTGATTGTCTTTAAATCTCCAACCCATCAACCAACATCAACATACTGCGCAGTGTACATAAACAGGTTTCTCCCACACCCTCTTATATTCCCTCATCGTCTCCCATCTGTTCTTGCCTCATTTCACATGCGTTTAATGTTAATAATGTTTCTACCCATAATACGTCCATTAATACGCCCACTCAGTAGGTCGTTCATTCGTACAACCTCAATAATAAGAGCAGGAAGTGGAGGTACAAACGAGGGATACAATTCAGATTTTAATCCTGACTTCAATTCCATTCCTTGTACTTCTACAGATGGGTTAAAGGGTATGTCTTTAGATGCGTTGAAGGATAGGGCTTTGAATGAGTCTGAAGATACGTATGAAAAGCTTAAAATGGTTGCTCTACAACTTATTAAAGCTGATGTTATATATTATGATTACGACGGCGTATACGATGCTAACAACGATGACAACAACAACAACGATGACAAGAAGAACAACAACAACAACACTTCTACACTTCAATTCCCACTCTCAGATTCCGAGTATGACTCATTAGCAAAGCTTGAGTCATCCATACTATCCTCTAACCCTGCTTTAAAGGCACGTTGGGAGGTAGAGAGTGGGTTAGGTACATCAGCTACGAGATTTGGTGGTAGAGTTGGTTCAGGTGATTTGAATGAGGCGTTAGCTTTACTTAGAAGATACGATAAATGGGTTGTGACAAATGAGGTTGATAATAGGTTCGGTAAATACTCGGATAAAGGTAGTGATAGGGTTAAACACATTAGACCTATGCTTAGTCTTGACAACGCGATGACTGAGTCTGATGTAAAAGGTTGGGTTGAGAGGACTAGTAAGGCACTCGGTGTGGAGGGGTTGAGAGTTGAAGCTGAACCTAAGGTTGACGGGGTTAGCTTGAGCTTGGTATATGAGAGGGTTGGAGGGGGGGGAGGTAATTTGTTTGCGCTTAAAAGGGCTACCACTAGGGGAAGCGGAACTGAGGGAGAGGACGTTACGATGAGCTCAAGAGCTATCAAGGGAGTTCTGGAGAAGGCTGTCTTCAACAAATGCAATGAGGACGTCGTTGAGGTTAGGGGAGAGGTGAGGAAAACACAGTGATGGGGGGGACGATTGATAGAGTTAGAGGGGAGGAGAATAGCAACGAAACACTTTATGTGGAAGGCGATGAAGTACATTTAAGGATACTATCTACTCACCCGAATACATAACAACCATACCAACCCCACCCCCACCCCCCCACACACACACCCTTAGGTAATACTACCGAAGTCGTCCTTCACCTCAATCTCCAGCACCTACAGCAACGCTCGAAACGCCGCCTCAGGTATCCTCCGTCGTTACAAGGACGGCGTATCACCAGATGCCCCCTACCTTGAATTCGTTGCGTACGACGCGGGGGAGGCGGAGGATATCGAAGGTATTAGGGATGCGGGGTTTGATACGCCGGAACCAAGAGAGGTTTTAGATATTGTAAATGGGGGGATAGAGGGTATTATGAAATACTACGATAAAGTCAAAATCGGTAGGGAGGATATGAGGTACGAGATCGACGGTTGCGTTTATAAAGTAAAAGGGAACGAGGGTAGGGTGGAAATGGGAGCAACACAGAGAGCACCGAGGTGGGCGATTGCGCATAAGTTTGAAACCATGAAAGGGACTAGTCTACTTGAAGGGATTACGTATAAAGTTGGAAGGACGGGGGCTATTACACCGGTTATTGAATTCAAGGAGGTGGAAATCGGGGGCGTTAAAGTTAGTCGAGCTACTGGTAACAACTTCCGTATGCTTCAGTCCGTCCTCGGTCCCACCCCTTCCATGGGTGACATTGTTTTCGTTGAGAGGGCAGGTGACGTTATACCCAAGGTACTAAGGTCTGAGGGTGGGGGGGAGGAGGGGAGGATATTAAACGCAGGGGAACCTAATGAATGCCCGAGCTGCGGGGGAGAGGTTGGATACGAGGGCGGGGAAGATAATAAGATGGGGGAGAATGGTGGGAACGTTAGTGAGGGGAAGGTACTAAGGTGCAAGAACGGATGGAGGGAATGCAAGGCACAGGTGAGATAGGGGGGGGGGAGGAAAGGGGCAACGGAGGATCGAAAATATCAACGCATTCATCGCTAACGTCAAAAACAACAAAAACGATCGAAACTACACAGCTCGTTGGAACAGTGAGCCACGCGATGGGGAGGGACGCGCTTGACGTTAGGGGACTTAACGAGAGGAAAGTCGAACAGCTGGTGGAGGAGTTTGGGGTCGGAGGGATTGCTGATGTTTTAGAGATGAAGGTGAGAAAGGGGATGGGGAGATAGAACAGCGTCAAAAACCAAAACCCATTCTCAAATGCCGCTACCCCACCACCCATTCCTTTGATTATTCGCTTTATTCGCTACCTCGCAGGGGGAAGGGTTGGAATCGTTGTCTGGTTGGGGAGTCAAGAGCAGGGACAAGCTAATATCCAGCATCCAAGACGCCCGGGCGCGGGGCGTAACCCTGGACAGGCTGGTATACGCGCTAGGCATAAGGCACGTGGGCATAGGGGTCGCTGGTGTTGTAGCGAAGGAGGTTAGGAATAAGGGGAAACTTTTGGAACTTGTTAAGGAGGGGAACTGGACAGTTGCAGAGGAGTGGGATGGGGTGGGGGAGGTCATCGTCGACAGCCTGAGGGAGTGGGGAGGGGACGAGGGGAATTTGAAGGAACTGGAGAGGTTAGTGGGGGCTATGAGAATCGAGGATGTGGAGGGCGGGGATAATGGAAGGGAGGGCGTGTGGGGGGGGATCAACGTTGTTTTCACGGGGAAGCTGCAAACGTGCACCAGGAAGGAGGCGGGAGAAGCTGCGAAACGCATGGGCGCAAGAGTGCAGAAAGACGTAGGGAAGAATACGGACATTCTTGTAAGAGGGGAAGGAGGAGGGGGGAAGGTCAAGAAGGCTGAGGAACTTGGGATCAGAGTCATGGAGGAGGCTGAATTCGCGGATATTGCGGACATTTAATAAATGCGTAGTTGTATGAAAACAAATTAAAGGTTTGAAATCGGAGCTTTCCACCGATATATTTCATAGAGTTGGAAAGTACGAAATTCAGAGAAAGGGAAAAGTGAAGGGATTCAGAATGATAATCCTATGTACAGACTATTATGATATGCCCACCATTTCGTCCAACTCATCACATCTTAAGTTTCTGCCTTTTCTCTCCCCTTACTCCCTGACCCTTCAACGCGTTACCCCTACTCGTGTTCTCAACCCCCCCTCCCTTCATGCTCTCCTTCTTCTCAACAACGCTATACCTCGTTGTCAGCTGGTTCACCCTCCTCAAGAAGGCCTTTCTTGTCTGCTTGACCTCCGCTTTTCCCATCTCGATACCTGTGGCCGCCTCGCACGCTGAACTGAGCCTGTACCTATCCATGATAAAGATGTTCTCGAAGCCCTTCCACCCTTGCTCCAGCAACCCCGTCAGTAGGCCCAAGTCGCACTGAGCGGTCCACCAGTGCGGCTTAGATTTCCAGGCGTCCCCGGTCTTTGCAATCCTTCCGAGGACTTTGTTAACATTCCCAGCAACGCCTCTCAAACCGAGCTTCAAGTAAATTTCGCGGAGCCTCATCTGCTGAGTGATTTGTGCAAATACGGCACGAGCGTCGTTCTGCACAAGCCTAAATCTCCTTCCAACCATCTTCTTCCCGTCCTTCTTGGGTGCCTTGCGAGCCTTGCAATCGAGACTGTCAAAGGGATTGGGATGTAATGGGTGAGAATTATGGCGATTCAAGTCGCTTCGCTGCATGCATCCCTCCTCGTCTCAGCTCTTACCTTTCGCCCCATTGGGCAAGCATCCTCTTCCCGTGATCCATGACTCCTGAGCCCAACCCTTCATCCAAAATCTCCGTTGCTGCACTTTGCAGCTTGACAGATTCAATCACACCGGCGGTCTGGCGAACTTCTTCGACGAGCTCAAGAGCTCTCTTGGCGAACTCCAACTCCTCCCCCTCTTCCCCGCAAAATCTTTTCAACTCCTCTAGAGCCTCCTTCCCCAACGACTCACCCTCCCCCGAACGTAGAACATTTTCCCTGAGCTGCTTCCATGTGAAATTAAAAACTTTCCCCTCCTCAACTCCTCCCGGCACCGGCAATCCTTGGTCAAGAATCTCGCTCAAGACCAATGTCTCTGCCTCGTTTAATTCAATCCCCCCCGAGACGCCCCTCCCCACAACCCTATCACCGACATCCATAACGACGCATCCCTTAAGGGGTACAAAGATCGCACTTTCTCCCTGTGAGTCAACGGGCCGCAACCCGACAATCTCCCTCAGTTCGTTCATGCACTCGATGCTAACTCCTCTCTCCTCAGCCATGCTCAATATATAGTCAAACTTCGCGCCCAGCCCTCGAAACCTAGCCCTCGCTGTTTCCGATAGAACAGCCAACAACGTCTCGAATTCTTCCTTCGCAACCTTGACTATCCTAACGAAGTCTTGCACCTCGAGGAATGAAGCCGTTGCCCCTTTGATAAGGAGTACCAGAAGCCTGCAGTTGAAATTATCCCTGTCCAAGAATGTAGCCGAGCTGCCCGAGGAAGAGTAATATCCCGCCTGAATTGCTTTCAAGATCTCCTTCGCGACACACCTGCTTCGGTAGGCAAACTGTTTGTGATCTGGCAGCTCAATCTCGTCCACGCCAAGCCCTAAATCCCACCCGATTCCAGTAACATTCTCTTTGACGCGCCAACCCTCGTTAGCCGATTCCAGTCCAAACAGTGACGCGAGCTTGCTGGGCAAAGAAGTGTCTGTCATCTTGCCTCCCACTCCTCCCTCAAGCTTGTTGACAACATCTTGCGCCCTCGTCCTCGTACCCTTGAGCCAAAGGGAGGAATTTTTCTTTCCCGCATCGTCAAAGCCGAACAATTTGTCGTCGCCAACAGTTCCAAAAGGAGGGGGAAATCCGAGGGACGAGTCCTTGAGCACTTCGTCGTATGCGTTGGCCCCCTCTATCCAGCCATACTTTTCGAACGCCCTGACGATCACCTCGTCGTGTGCAACCTTCCAATTCAATGAGTCGGGGCTCCCGGCTTTAGTGTAGGGTATTCTCATTTCCCCCTCGCTTCCGAGGTTGGCAGCTTTCAAGGGGAATCTTAAGGCCTCAATGTACTGAAATTTTGTCAACCTGTTTTTGTTGCGCCTCAAGAAAGATCGGTAGCGCTCGTCGCCCTGCATCGTCGAGGGGCAAAACCACGAGATGAGCTCAATCAAAATAGTGTAGACCTTCTTTGGGTCTTCGAGGATCTCGAGGTTCGCATCGCCATTGTCTCTGATCACGGCCGTGCTCTCCCTGTGGGCCTTCCCGGCCTCCTCCTCGTCGGTGGCAAGGATCTCGTCGACAATCTTGCTCAGCTCTTGATGAAGGCTCTTGGCGGTGTCGAGGACCTGCCTCACAGTGCTGTGCAAGACCTTTGACATAGGGTTGCCCTTCGGCGGATAAGCCTCCACGCCTATTGCTGCGTCGTTCCTCCATCCTCTACTCTGCAACTGAGGCCACAGGCTGATGTAGAATCCCTCCAGAGCTTTGTTGTGCACATCGGTCGTGGTGGCAAGGTGAGGTTTCGTCCCCAGCACTTTCTTCCTCGTCGATCCGGCCTCAGTCTTCTCCAAGGACAGTGCATCGACGACGATTGGGATCAGCCAGAACTTATGCTGAATCCAGAGTTCCTCGCATACCTTTGAACGCACTCCCTCGAAAGTTGGGATTTTAGGCTTGGGAGCCTCGGGCGGCCTGGAGTAGCCCGCGCCCTTGGCAATTCTTGCGGCGCGCTCGTTCATGGCCTTGCTGTAAGTTTGCATATCGGCCTCGTAGTTTTCTTTCGCTATTTCGACGTCGAGATCGAAGCTCTCGAGGGCAGTGTCCTCGATTGCCTCGTGGAAGTTCAAAAGGATGAGGCTTTGAACAGCATATTTGATGTCGTTGGAACTAGCATTGCTGAGGGCGGCGTTTTGAGCTCGGGCTTGGTCCAATTTTCCGTATCCACAGGTAGATATCGCTCTGAACGCTGCCTCGCAAAACTTCTTAGTTAAGGGTTCGTCGCAAAGCTTGGGAACCTTGACAGATTGCGAGGCCAAGTTGGTGGCGGAACCCTCGTCATCGCCCTCGTCGTCGGAAGCTTCTCCAGAGAAATCCTTAGCCCCCATGTCATTGACAGATACTTTTCTCCCCGAACTACCATTACTGCTTCTCTCCAACAACCTCGCCTCCATAATGTCAGCGGATGCTACGTTTTCTTCTTCCCTGTCGACCTCCCTCAACCTCTTCAGGAATTGACGCTCAGACATTTGCGTGTATTTCTTCTTCACCTTGTTCCTCTTTTGTAGCTCCTCGTCTGCTGTGAGCTCCTTAAATTTCTGCTCCCCAATGGTCTTCTTCCAGAAGTCAGCGTCGTTAATCTCAACCTCGACCTCTTTCTGTCTCTCAGCGTCCTCGTCATCGAATGTGACCTTGGAGAATGCGCCCCCTGCCTTTTGCTCCTCCCCATCTTTGTGTAAGATGGTTTTTGACTGGGCTAAAATTTCCTCGATAGTCATTTCTGCAAAGTTGTTGCTGCGAGAAAAGCGAAGCGACAAACGATGGGATGGGTTTTGCGTGTTAAGAGTTGCCGCACCTTGTAGTTGCATTTTTCTTTATCATTCTCACCTCTCCTCGTCTCCCTCTTCGTTGAAAATGTCCATAGCGCCGACTTTGAGGAGGCGCTCAACGTCACTCGAGGTTAACGGCGCGTCGTTGCTTTCTCCCTGCTCCTTGGACACCTTGTGAAGAACGACCTCGTCGAGGCCCATCTTAATGGAGGCGTCGTGGAACATTTTTTCCTCGTACGTGTTGCGAGTCAGAAGGCGGTAGATGGAGACGGGCTTCGTTTGCCCAATTCTATGGCAGCGAGCTTGGGCCTGCAGATCGTTCTGAGGGTTCCAATCTGAGTCGTAGATTACGACAGTGTCGGCTGCCGTCAAATTGATTCCGACCCCCCCTGCCCGCGTTGACAACAACATGGCGAAGGGGGGTTCCTGGTTGAGTTTCTTTCCCTGAAAGCGGTCAATTTCAGATTGCCTCCTCGCTCCGGTAATACTTCCGTCGATTCTGCAGTAGCCAAAGTCGTGAACTCTCAAGTAATCCTCCAGAATATCGAGCATGACCACGAACTGGCTGAAAATAAGGACGCGGTGCCCCTCCTTCTTCAGCTTAGGAAGGAGCTTGTCGAGCAGCTTGAACTTTGCACTGGCTTCGCTTAGGAACTCTCCCTCTTTGAGCTTTTCGCCTCGCTCGTGCAGAGTCTCCTTCAGTTTTTGCTCCCCCCCGCTGATAAGGAAGGGGTGGTTGCAGCACTTCCTCAGCTCCATCGCGATGTTGTTGAGGTTCGGCGTGCGGAGGTCGTTCGCAGTCTCAACGGAAAGGAGCTTCACGTTCTTCTCGTAGATCGCGCGGTATTGCTGCTTCTGGAGGATCGGCATGATGCAGCTCACGATTGTCTCCGATTTGGGGGGAACTGACTTCTCAACATCCTCCTTGAGCCTCCGGAGTAGGTACCGTCCAATGACCTCGTGGAGCTTGGCGAGGTTGTCGGTGTTGGTGATGCCCTCGAATTCCTCGAGGAAAGTTGCCTCGGTGAACTGCCTGCAATTATAAAGCTCGGGGTTCGCTTTATCGGGGAACTTGATGGGGTCGACGAAATGAAGCAGAGACCAGAGCTCCTTCAGATTATTCTGGAGGGGGGTACCGGTAAGGCCAAGCTTGAAGTCGAACTTTATCTTACCACTAGAGAGTACTTGGGAAATCTGAGACAACGATAAGGGGAGGGGAGGTGAGGTTGGGGGGGGGAGGAGAGAATGGGGGGAGGTAAGGAGGAAAAGAAGTGGGATGCGCAATTTGTGGTGCTGGTTCCTCACCTTGCTCTGTGAGTTCTTGAGCCGGTGGCACTCGTCCATGACAAGCACCTGCCATTCAACGGCTTCAAGTTCTGCGTGGTTTCCTCCAGAGACAACCTCAGGGGTCGTTATGACGACATCCGCCTTCCACAACTTGCGATCGAAGACGACAGAGTCGAAGCCCAGGATTCTCTTTTTGGGGGGGGGGTCGCAGACTGACAGGTCGGCTTCAACCTCGGCGAGGTACGTCGAGTGCCTGCGCTCTTGGTACCTGCTGAGGTCGAAGGCGAACTCCTCCCCAACAGGCTTGTCTACATCGAACGCGAACTCAAGCCTCCTGATCAAGTCCCTGTCTGGCTTCCGGCCGTAGTACACGACGGTGTTCATGTTGGTCCAGCTCTCGAACTCCCGTTGCCAGTGAGAGATTGTAGAGAGAGGGACGACGACAAGGAAGGGTTTCGTGGTGTGGCGGACGTTTTTCAAGCAGTCGAGGAAACCCACGGTTTGGAGAGTCTGGGGAGAGGGGGTTGGAAAGATGGTTGAAGGTTAGCCCTAACAAATCAAATAAGTCGCCATTGTGTTCCATCTCCATCTCACCTTCCCTAGTCCCATTTCATCCGCCAGCATAGCTCCCCTCGGGTTCTTTCCCGAATTGAAGTTCTCGTTCGGTCTGTTTTGTATCGAGAGCCTATATAGCCACGCAATGCCCTCAGCTTGATAGGGACGGAGGGAACCGCCGTTAGGCCATTGCTTGGATAGTAGGGTGGACTTTAATTGGGAGTAGTTTGATGAGGTGTTGGCGGCAACGAGGGCGGGGGAGGAGGGGGGGATTAATTTGTTGGATGAGTTCTGCAGTGCAGTGAGCGAAGCAATCGCGGTTTGCGATTGTGTTTGTGTTAGCTATTTAAATTCTGTTTGTTTCGAAACCGTGCATCTTGCCCCTCCTGTAAACTCTCTCGTCCCCTCCTCTCTCTTCTCACCTTTGTGTACCCTTTTTTGAACATGAGTATATCCTCCACGTTTTTGGCCACCGCTTTCTCCACCGTCTTCAGGTAGATTTGAAGGGAAGGCTTCCTGCTCCTCTTGAAGAAGCTCTCTACCTCACTCAGGTACTGCGGGTTTGGTTGGGGTCGACGGTTTTAAATTAGGTTTTTTTGGTGTGTTGTTAGCTTCTCACATTCCCCCCTTCGTCCGCCTCGGCTCTCACCTCTACCTTCCCGTTGATGAGGTCCCGCTCGTACTCCCAGGACATGACGGAGTCACTGAACGGTATGTCGTACCACTTTATCAGCAGCCTCCTCCCTTTCGCCCCCTCCTCGTTGTACCCATCTCCAGAAGGGTCGAGGACTATCCCTGGTGGAGGGTTAAGTAGTCTGCCGTCGATTGGTTTGGCAGGGTCGTTTGTGATGAGCTCCCTATCCCTGTTCCCTCTCCCGTCGTCCACGTCCAGTACCCTTTCCACCCTCGTCCACTCCTGTGGGAAGTAATGTCCGCTGCCTCGCTGGGAGAGGGGGATGGAGCAACCACCGATGTTGCTGTTGAAGAAACGTGATATCTGGGCCTTGGTCTGCTTTCCGATCTCGGCGTATAGGTCCGCCTGGGTCTGGGGGGTAAGATAGCGCGAAGAACAAGGAGGGCCAGGGTTAGTTAGTTAGGTTTCGGTTACATCCAAGGTCCCCCTTCCCCCTCTTACCTCCCAAGACACGTGCAGGTGAGAGTGCCCGTACCACTTCACCAGAAACCTCTCCACGTACGCGTTTCCTGGCGGCTTCGTGTCGACCGTCGGGTCATTCACGAACATTGACCCTTTCTCGATCTCGTTCGTGTTCATGGATGACATCAATATGTCCCAGGTGGATTGAGGGGAGTTTAGGGAAGCGAGGATCTTATCGACACGGAGTGGGCCAGAGTAGGGAGGGGGGAAGGTGGTGGTGGAAAAAGTTGGAGGAGGACGGGAGGTAGGGGGTGGGGGGAGGGAAGGGTGGGAAGATGTGGAAGGGGAATCTACTGATGAAGGAGAGGAGATTTGAGGTGAGGAGGGGGAGGGGGGAGAATAGGAGGGGCGGGAGTGTTTGGGCTTGGAGTGCGACGTCGACGTGATACCGCCCAGGATTCCGCTGGTGTGGTCGGGTTTTATCTCATGTTTTGGCTTCTTCTTTGATGACCCTATAATTGTGGTGTCTTTCTGCACTCGTTTCTTCTTAGCAGCCGCTGCTTTCGCCTCCCTTGCCTCCTCTCGCTTCATCTTGGCCTTCACTGCGAGTAACCTTGCTGTTTCCTTGGCTGTTTGTCCCCCATCCTCATTGTCCTCACTGTCGCTGCTGAAACTCATCACTTCATCGTCAGAATCTGAAGATAATCCCGAATCTTCTGACGATTCATCTGATTCTTTGTAAGATGGTTTATGGAATGCTGAATAAGCCTTTGAGGGAGCTTTGGAGGAACCCTTCATTTTCGAGGTCTAATGAGGAAGGTAAAAAGGAGTACGCAGGGACACGCGATCGTAGATATGTGGTTAAATTGATAGCTCAGATATAATAGGAAGACGTTAAGAGAGTTTTGCGCTATTCAAATAAAGAATCGGGACAGAATGAGAATCCTCGGCGGCAAAAATAAATCCGGGAAGAAGAGAAAAAAGGATAGAACTATTAAATGCGTTGCCCGGGTTCTTTATTGCTAGTGCTGTCTCTCTTTTTTCAAACCGTAATCCCCAGTGATGTGCAAGTGGTCAATCAGAGATCTCGCCTGCTCTGGGCGACCCTAGTCAACCAATTCAAAGTCACTGGATTGTCGAGTGAAGCATTGAGAGATATGGCAGTGGACGGCTTTAAGGGTTTAGAGCTCGAGGGGGTAGAGTTGAAGGCAGGGGAGAATGTGGGGGATAGGTACTACCAGAAGCAGGTGGAAGGGGGAGGTGAGGGGCAACATGGAAGGGCCGGGCTGGGGACGCGAGAGGCCCTCGGCGCTCAATGTTAAAGGTGTCGGAGGCGCAGTGTAGAGACCGTGTACGCCGACCTTGGCCTCAATGTCCTCGACGATTACGGGCCAGTTTCCCCGATCCAAACCTAACCCTCTCGCTTGTTTCTCCCTCCCCCCCCCCGTCGCTAGGTGGTCGTAATGCTTTATTCGAGGAATCCCCCGTCTTCCAATCCCTGAAGCTGGCCTCTCTCTCCGCCTTCTCTTCCACCTACCTCCAGTTCTTCAACTCCCCCATAACCCCCTCCGAGGCTTCAGCGGTCTTCTGCTGGGCAACAGTAGGCGGGAACTCGGCGCTTTTCCATCCCCCCCACACGCACAAGAACTCAAGGCTTTCCGCAGTCTATTACCCAACCTTCCCAGAAGGCAGCTCGCCCCTTACGCTGATGGACAAAAGGGGTGGAATGGAGAACTCCTTCGACGTGCTTCCGGAGCCGGGGGAGATGGTCGTTTTTCCTTCTTGGGTTCAGCACTACGTGGCACCGTGCGAGACGGAGGAATGGAGGGTTTCGTGGTCCTGTAATTTACCGGGAGAGTGGGAGGATACAGCGGACATGAACTTGGAGCTTTAAGAAAGAGCCGATGTTTGTTTTTTTTGTTGTGTAACGACTGCGGTTTTCTTCAGCCCTTGGTCGGTGAGATCTTGCCCTTGGTCGGTGAGATTTTGCCCTCCTTCCCCTCTCCCCCCCCCTCTTTCCCATCTCCTCCTTCCCCCTCCTTCCCTTCTCCCTCCTTCCCCTCTCCCTCCTTCCCTTCTCCCTCCTTCCCTTCTCCCTCCTTCCCCTCACCCTCCTTCCTTTCCAGTCCCGCCCCAACCTCCCCGTTGTAATCCTCCTCCACCTCAACCTTGGGTATCCTCCTGTCGCTATCCCTCGGGTTCCCGAACGCGTCCCTCGTCGGTGTCTTTGCGAAAGCCCCGAACTCTGACTGCTTCTGCCTGATCTCCCGTAGCCTCTTCGCCAGAGCTTTCTTCCCCTGCTTGGCGGCAATTCCGCGGTTCTTTTTGTCGTCCTTCTGCTTGCTCTTGCTTGGGTTCTTTATGCAAACGTACACGAAGTAAAGCTCGTCCGGGTCCTTCAGGTCAGGGGTCCCGTAGATGTCAACAAGCGGCTTAGGTACGGCGTGAACGTTGCACTCAAAGGAGAGGAACTCAATGGACGAGTTGTCGTCATTCTCAAGGTGCTCCAACCTGTCCTCCGGACGGCCGTGGGAGAATATTATCCAGGCACCCCCGTGCTTTAGGACCCTGTCCATCTCGTGGACGTACTTGCGGACCTTCTTGAGGGCGAGGTCTGCGCAGTAAACGCAGTCGAGGGTGGCCTTGTCGATGGCGCAGTCGAACTCAGCGTCCTCGAACGGCGTATCGCAGACGTCGCACTGCCTCCAAGTGAGGCCTTCGATCTCGGCGTACTGGGGTGGTGGGGGGGGGTAGTGTGAGGAAAGTGTGTGCAGAGAGCAAGGAGAAGTTAGTACAGTGTTTAGAAAAGCGTACAGCGCCCTGCCGCCGGGACCCACCTTGTCGGTCATCTGGTCGATAACAACGCGCGAAATGTCTACATTCTCAATCTCCTCGTACCCGTCATAGTACATCTCCTCAGTAAGCCTAGAGTTGCCGCACCCCAGCATCAGCACCTTACCGTCCCTAGCGCAGTACCTGTTTATCAACTCCTGCAAGGTCTGGAAGTCGTGGTACCACTCGAACGTCTCCGTGTTCTTGAAGTACCGACCGTCCCAGTAATCGGCCTTACCAAAGTTGCAAGTAACAGGGGGAATACCCTCCTGAAGGTGAGGGGCTTGAAATATAGGGTCGTTCTCCCTCTCGATCTCTAAGATCTCACGCCTGCGCTCCTCCTCGGCCGCGAGGGCCTCCTCGTCTATTTCATCTTCCACTTTGACGGCTGGCTCACCCTCTGCTTCACCCTCAAGGGGGGGGGGGACTGGGGTGATGCCATCTACCTCGGGTGCTGCTACGACAGCGTCTTCTGAGGGAGCGCCGGAGAGGGACATTGTGGAATGTTATATACTTACAGATATAGATGTGGAAGTATAGATAAGCGGAGGGGTGGGGGAGAACTGGAAAGTTAAAGAGGGCGAGGGGGGGTGGGGGGACTTTGGGAGGGGAGGGGAGAAGTGGGGAGGGGGGGGAGAGGGGAGGGGGGGGTATTGAGGTCGGAGAGAGGACGGGGGGGGGGGGGGCGTGTGTGTGAAACGGGGTCAGGGTGTGTCCTTTTGGGAAAGGTAACTCAAATTGGATCAAGCTAAAAGACACATTTTGGGATTTCCAAACCATTCCTATTTTTTACACACCGTCCCATTGACCCCCACCCCATTCCCTTACTAAGTTGTTCACCTCTTCGAGAAGAATCCCGTTTTCTTCTGTTTCTTCGCTCCCCCTTTCTTTTTATTCTTTTTCTCCGCCTCTCTTTTCTTCGCCAGCGCATCAGCGTTCGGTGCTTTCTTAACCCCGAAAAAGCTGTCCATCCTCATTTGCGGTTTGCTGTTTTTCTTAAACGCGTTCCTCAGTTTATCGATACCACTGGCTACGCGTTTAGGGTCGAACCCCATTTCGTCGCATAGGAATTTAGTAAGCTCTGGTCCGTCTGGCTCCTTCCACTTAAGAGTCACGTCGGGACCGGTTAAGCACTCGTGCTTATTGAAGAGACGGCGTGCCTGGACGTACACTGGGGGCTCGTCGGAGTCCTCGTCATCTTCGGCTTCAGAGGCGACCTTCGAGGCTGGAGAAGGGGCGGGAGCGGGAGCGTTGGCGGTCTCGGGGGTGTTCTCAGCTGTCGTGGCGGCTGCGGGCTTCTCGTTGTCGTCAACTGCGGCGGTACTGGCGGTCTCTGTGGTCGTGGTGGAGGTGGTCGTGGTGTCGTCTTTGGCCTTCTTAGATTTCTTCTCCCCCCTTAGCCAGTTGGCTGGGATGTCGTACTTGTCCCTGTTGAGGTGCTTGAGGATGGTCTCGATGTTCTTGTGTTCCCTGATTAGCTTAAGCGCCGAAACAGGTCCGATCCCCTTAATGGAGTCGCAGTAATCGCACCCCAGTAGGATGCAGAGGTCGACGAACTCGTCGTGTGTAAGGTTGAGTCCTTCGATAGCCTTGGCGTAATTAAGGACCTGGATCTCAGCCTTCCCGCTGTTCGCGAAGGTCATCTTCCTGAGGAGGACGGGGGTCGCGAAGGTCAGGCAGTCCATGTCCTCGGTAGCGGAGGCGTAGACCTTCCCCTCCTTGCACAGGCTCGCGCACTGCGCCTCGGCCTCGCAAGGGGCCTCGACTACGGGGAGACCCATGAGACGGAGGAGCTTCTTGCAGTCGTCGTTCTCCTTCGTTCCGGCGCGGACGAGGCGCTTCTGCTGCTGGTTCTCGGCGTCGGCGTCGCCGGACTCCTTGGCCTTCTTGAGCTCCTCCTCGGCCTTCTGGCGCTTCTCGCGACGCTTCAGGAGCTCGCCGGACTTGAGGGAGGGGGGCTTGCCGTCGAACACGTACACGGGCTTGATGCCCTCCACGAGGTAACGGACGGAGCGGTTGAACATACCCTGGATGTGGGAGGTTGTCTGTAGGAGGAGGGGGGGGAGGGAAGCGGGAGGGAGGGGAGAAAGGAGCGAAGGGACGAACGAAGTGTGTTAGACGTGAAATGGCCCCGTGCAATGCACCGGTGCGACGCGCGGCATACTTGCGCGCCCTTCATTCCCCTGCCGCGAATGAATGACACGTTGCAAATTATCTCACCTCACCAGCCTCATTGGTCAGCTGCTGGTGGACGTTACCCTGTGCATGTTGAAGTGTGTGGGGGGGGGGAGGGGGGGGCGATGGGGTAAGGGGGGTTTCCCTCGTCGTCTCTGTCATGGTCTATTGTTGGTCTGTGGTTGGTCTGTGGTTGTTTCATAATTCCCCAAACTCACCTCTCCGCCCTGCCTGACGGCAATCAGGAACTGGTAGATGCTCATACTAGCATCAATGGCGATCTTTCTGCCGTTGAGTGAAGTTAAAGGGGCAATTTTCATACACTGAATGGTGAAATTAGGTTAGTATTGGAAATGGGGGTGAGAGAATTGGATGCAGAAGAACGGAGGGAGTCGAGGGTGTTTTTGATGGAAGTTTTTGGGGGCCTTTGAGGGTGTTTTAGGGGATTTAAAGAGTGTTTTTGTATCTCACCTCTGGTGCTTGATCAGAAAGTAGCTTGTTGAGTTGTTTGATTCCCATATTTGAGAAGGGGGAGTGGTGGAGAGTTTGGAGCGAAATAAATTCCCCCTTTCTCCCTCATTTTTTCTCTTCTTATGGCTACTCTTTATACCTCACTTGAGGACTGTCTCGAGAATGCAAAGATGGCACACTTCACACCTGTACAGAGTGTACCTTTAGAGGAGCTTTGTGATGCTGCTAGTGTTACAACAGAGGATTTAAGGAATTTATGCGCAGGCAAAGATGAACAACAGGTGGGTCATTTTGCCCTCAATATACGTTCATAAGGCCTCATTTTACGTCATTCGTCCTCCATTCACCTCATATCTCATATCGCATGTCTCATCAAACCACTCGCTGCACTAAATTAACCAACTACAACCACTACTAACCAACCTTCCCTCCATCACTATCACTATTCCATTCAGATAAAGAACATGATGGGAGAATACTACGAAAACGAAGCCCTAAAACTCCAGTTCCTCGCCTGGGCCACCACCTCCTCCTCCACCTCCGCTCCTCTAAACCCTCTTCCCCAGGATCCCACAACCTCTACAAAACCGTGTGCTCCCTCCTCTCCCTCCGCCCCACCCTCCGATGCCGGTTCAGATGGTTCCTTTGATGTTGATGCAGTGATAAACGGACTATGCGATATGTTCAAGGAAAAGAACGGGAGGGACCCGACGGACGAGGAGGTTAAAATATGGATCGAACAAATCACAGGTGCAACAGAGGGACAGGTCGGGGAGGAGGGGAAGTAGAAGGGGGGGGGGAGGGGGGGGGGTTAACTTATTGGGATTATCGTCAAAACACAAAGGCAACAACGCTATTGGTAAATTAAGACATGAGCTCATTATGAGGCGTTGAATTGATAAATGTTTACGCCCCCTTAACCTTCCCTCCCCCCTCCTTAATCTTTTGTTTCTTAATTTCGTTCTCCTCCTTCTGTCTCCTTTGTCTCTCCCCCCCTTCTTGTTTCCTTTCCTCCCTCATCCTTTCCTTCCACCCTTCCTCCCACGGCATCATCATCCCCCCGTCATCTTTTCTTTTGTAACCCTTACCCTTTTTCTTATTCTTATCGCCCCCCCCACCCCTAGCCTCCTTCTGTGCTGCGATGGCAGCTCTCTGGAGCCCGAATAAATAAAACAGACCCTCCAACCCATCCTCACATCCCTCCTCCCCACCCTCTTGCCAACTGACTATCTTAGCGGCGACGTAAACGGCCTCAAGCGTACATAACATACCTGAACCAGCACCGTGCCAACGCCAGAACCTGCTACTCTCAGGTGCCCTACCTGGGTCAAGATGAACTCGGGGTAAGGTGGAGAGGGATTGGTGTGAGGACGAGGAGGTTTTCGTCCACTTACAATCTAGGACAACGAGCTTTGTAGGGGGGGGGTTAAGGGAGGATATTGGTACACTACCAGGACCGGGGAATAAAAGAGCGACGGAACTATCGGTGGTGTCGTAATTCTCGAGGGAGTCGGTCTCGTAGTTTACGATGGTCACTTGAGAGGGGCAGAGACACGCCAAGTGTACGCCGGTTGCTACTTGGGGGTTGTCGTGTAGAATAACATCGACGTTAAAAGGAAGTTTAGGGAGGGGGGGAGAGAGGGGGGAGGGGAGGTGGAGGGTGTAACATTGGGGACAGTAGTACTTTGTGTTCTTACCGCAACAGAGCGTGCGGGTGAAGGTTGTGGAAGCGTGGAGAGAGGACAGGGAGGAAAGGGTGGAATCTATGGTGGTGGAGAGATCAGGAAAGGGGGGGGGGGGGGAGGATGGTGACGACATGGGGAGAGGACTATTCAGCCTTGTTAGGCCAATATGCTATGAGTATTGACTGTAACCACAAGTTGTTGTCAGATTCTTATTTTGACGTGCAGTATTGGTTGTGTTGGAGCTTGTTTTGTGAAGAGCCTTCCTGTCGAGTTATGATATAATGCCCACTTATGCTCTATTTGTTGTTCAAATCGATTGTTTTCAATCTCTCCTTTGTAACTACTACGCCACTTGCACGTGCAGACAGAATTATAATTCAAAAATGGCAGAGAGACGAGTAAATTGACTAAAAATTGAGGCTGTATTTTGGTGAATTTCCTTTAGAATAGCAATTCAATTGTCCACGCTCTAACTACCTTATTTCTCGCCCTGCGTCACATTTCAATTCCATTTCCCCACGTGATATACTTTTTCGTCCCCCAATAATGTCATACAAGCGAATCCTCAACGCCACCTCCATCCGACTCACCTCTCCACTGCTCCCCCACACTCCTCTACGCACTCCATCCTTCCTTATTTCGCCCCCCCCTTCTCTAATAAAGTCATCCTACCTAAAACGAACATATTACACGAACGCCTCCCTCGTAAACCTCTCCGACCCCTACAAGACTCTCGGTTTAGAATGGGGAGCGACAACAGACGAAATAAAGGCCTCCTACCGTAGACTCGCCATGAAGCACCACCCTGACGTCGGTAGTGATAAGTGCGCCGAGACGTTCGCGCGTGTTCAGAAGGCATATGAGAGTGTAATGGGTAAAAATGATGACGGTACTGGAGGTGACAAGGCCAAGGATGACGAGTTTAGTTGGAAGTTATGGAGGAAAGGTGACGTCATCGCGCAGTCGAGGAAGGACGTAGCGGGGACGAAGAGAAGGAGGCCCGCGAGGCCCGTTGGTTTGAGCACCGCGGCCATGCTTGACTTTAAGGGGGGGAGCAGCGTGGGGGGGAGCAATGCTAAGGGGGAAATATTGGGGGACGGGAAGGAGGGGAGGGAGAAAAGGGTGCTGAGCAGTGTGGCGAGGGGGACGAGCAAGTGGACGCCGAAGGAGAAGACGGTTTATAAAGGGTGGGAGAAGGGGGCGTGAGTCCTTGTGGTTTTTAAGTAAGCCAGGGAACGATTTTGTGTGAAAACGATTTTGAAGAGATTATTTACCATGACTTGCACACGCCTCCTATCGGCCCCTAGTGGGCTTTCCCAAAGTTCCCGAACGTCGGGTCTTCGTATTCATCCTTGACTATCGTCATGTCCCTCAAATCCTCCTGCCCTTCTATCTTGAGTCCCTTCTCGTTGGCTAGGTGGAGGAGGCATATGAAGTAGTACGCCGTGCTCACGTCCTCCTGCTTCTGCGCGGCCTCCAGCTTGTCCACCATCCTGGTGAAGGAGGCTGCCTCCATCCCACCGGAGGCCTTGGTGTTGACCGACTTGTGGGATTGCAGCTCCTCCCAGAGGTCCTTCTTTAGTCTCTTGACGTCGACGTTCTTCGCTGTCGTCGCGTACCCGACTTCGACCTTCTCGACCTTCCTGACCCCGTCCATCTTTACCACGTAGTTATCGCTGTCCATAAAGTTCCCGTCCTCCGCATTGCCATTGTCGAAGGACGGTCCATCGTCGAACACCATGTCGTTGTCCATAGTAACGTCAGCGAAGTTGCCTCCCGAGCCTGCAGGGGGTTGAAAAGTGGTGATCGAAGAGGGGTTAGCACAAGGCGCGTTTAACGTACTCAGGCTCCTTTCTGCTCGCCCCCTCCCTCCTCACCTGCTGGCTTGGGCGCCCCACCAGTTCCGCCGCTGTGGACCCCCCTCACGGCCGCGTTCGGCCTGAGGAATAGCCTCGATAGCTGCGCCACCCCTACCCCCGAGTCGTGGGGTAGGAGGTTGGAGGTCGTGTTCTGCTTCTTAAGGTTAGCGTCGGTCATTCTGTAAGGGTCCTTCCTCTTAGTTCGGGAGGACTTGGGAATGGTCGCCTTAGCAAAAGTGTCGGGGGTGACGGGGCGAGAGAAGTCGATAAACTTCTGAGACTTCTTCGTCCTTGGGGTGCCGTCGTCGTCCAGTCCCCCGGCAAGGGATTTAGATGCTGAGAAAAGCGTGAGCGTCAGTGGATTAGTCAGGGCAGGCCTCATTCTTCCGTCTGCAAATCTCACCTCCGCTCGGTTTCTTCCCCTTCTTCCAGTGGTTTGCCCCCGCCCAGTTGTTGCCTATCTTGCCTCCGTTTCCGATGACGTCCTCTAGGTTGTAGTACGAGTAGACTCCTCCCGTATCATTATCCGCGTTCTCAAGGGACGTCCTCCTATGGTTGTTGCTAGCAATAGCGTCGATTATTTCCCCAACAGCGTCGTCGTTGTTCCCGAAGGCAGCGTTGCTGAAACTCTCGCCATCGTACATGTTCCCGTCATCGTCGTTGGCCATGAAGCCGTCGAAGTCGTCGTCGATGTCGTCGGCGGCCGGGCCGTTGGTGTTGTGGGTGCTGTTTAGGAGAGAGGCGGAGGACTTCTCGGCGTGCTCCTTAAGCGTGTGCTAAGACGAAAGATGTGAGGAGGGTGAGCGGAAAGGGTTTAGGACGATGGTAATTATAGCCTCTTTTGTCCATTCTCACCTTCTCTGCGAGCTTGTCCATCTCCTCCGGGCTACCGTAGCGTTTAGACTTCTTCCTCGTTGGGATCACGACGTGACCCTCCTTCTTCAGGTTCTCGTACTCGCTCCTGAGGTTGTTGAGCTGGGGTACTAGGGAAAGGGACTCGAGGGAGGAGCCGTTGAGGAGCTTGTTGAGCTTCCCGTTTAGGGAGGACATGTCGATGATAGAGAGCTGCTGGGGCGGGGGTGGGGGGGGTGTAACGAGGGCGGAGGGTGCGGGAGGGGCGGAGGCGGAGTCGGCGAGGGGAGGGGGGGAAGATGGTTTCGGTTCTTCTGCGGTCTGCTTGGAATCGAAGACAATTCCGCAGCTCTCCGTGGCGACACGGAGGTTGGCCAGAAGCATGCCGCGGGCTCCACCCTCGTCAAAGGTCTTGGACATCTTGTGAAAGAGGGGGTCGATGTCAAAGGCTGCGTCTAGCTTGTTCATGTTCAAGTTTAGGGGGTTGGACTCGATGGTCACGGTGTTGCGGGCGTTCATGGTGCGCTCGGATCGGCCCTTCTTCTTGGAGGAGGAGGCGCCGTCCTCGTTGTCGGAGTCGTTGTCGTCGGTTCGGTTGAGGTTGGCCAGAACCTTGTAGGAGCTCAAGTGTACGTCGTCAACCCTGTAGGAGTAAATCTTCACGCTCGCGTCCAGGGTGCAGGAGGCCTTCTGAAAGTTAACCTCCGCTTGGTCCGACTCGTGGGCCCCTCTGCCGCTACCGAATGTGGAGGCGGAGGTTTCAGATCCGTCACCGTTGGCGGATCTCGACTTGGTGGGAGTGGGCAGGCCAGGGGCGATTATCTTGTCCATGTTCTCAATCAGGTTGAGGGACCAGGTGTTGTTGGCGTTGATCTTGTTCTCAGCGTTGAGCTGGATGCACTTGGTGTACATCTCGCCTGCGGCGAGCGAAATGAGCCGTGGAGAGGGTTGTGTTAGTATTGTGCAAAGAGCTTCAGTTTAAGATGGAGCTACAGTATGGGGTCGAGCTAAAGTATCGGGCAGTAAATCGCTCGATGCATGGGCCATGTATCTTCGCTTCTCTCTTTCAGTCCTTGTCCATCCTCACCTAGCTTGTCTGACGATGGTGAGTCCTGCAATGAAGGGGGTAGGGGTGGGGATGATTGGGAAGGTGATGCGTAAGTGGAGAGATATTGATTATTTATTGTGCGTATATCCTTATGATGTCCGTCGTTGGTGCTACTACCCCGCTAATCTCCCCCCTTCATCAAATCTTACCTCATCATCTTCCTGATCGAGATTGAGGAACCTTGCTGATGAGCGACGGCGCTTTCCTTTCTTCTTCTTCTTCGCCTTATTAGTACCATTAACCCCAGATTCAGCGACTGCGGCGGCAGCTGTAGCCTGATCTAGCGTCATTTCCTCCATATTCTCCTCATCACTAAGAGGGTCGGAGAGGCCACCACCTAGTTTTGCCTGACCATCATCCATCGCGTCCAAATCGTGCGACTGAATGTTGCTAGGGGCGAGAATGCCTCTTGCAGATGATAAGCGCTTTCCCGTACGGGCCATTATTTTTGAATAAAAGGGGGTTGAAGGGTGTGGGTTCAAAAACCTGGAGAGATCAGTTTTCTCGAATGTCTTTTGAATTATTAGAATTTATATCTTGGACCCAGAGTCACGCTGGATTTCAAAAAGAATTCCGTCATTCACCGTTTTGCAACCTTAGTATTTATTGACCGCGCCGTCCTTCATTACTTGCTCTGCTGCGTCGGCTGCTGCGCCTTCAAGTTTTTCTCCTTTAGTCTCCCGATGCTGAGCATAACATTCTCCCTGCTAGTAATGCACCCGTGGAACCACAGCCTAATGGCGAACAGGTTCTCCGAAGCGCCGAGGACCTCGAGGATCTCATTCTCGACGTCCTTGGAACGCCAGCAAACTAGGCGGTCCTTTTTGTGGGAGATCACGGCGGTCTTCTTGTCACTGAGTTGGGGGGGGGGGTGTAAGAGAGGAGTGTAGGAAAGCTCCGACGAGAATGCGCCGACGGCATCATTTCCCCATATCAACTCCTTGTACCCCCTCCCCCCCCCTTCTCACCTCGCATTTGTGAGTCTAAGAGCACCACTTCTATTGGTGCCTGCACCCTCCCCCTCTCCATCTTTCTCCTCCCCCCCACCAGACCCCTCGCCCCCGACGTCGCCGCAGAAGTAGAGGCAGGAAACCGCATGGCCGACGTCCTCGCCCTCGGTCTCGCCGCTAAAGAGAAACACGGAGGCGAAACGTTTGGAAGTGTGTAAGCAAATTTTAAGGCGATTGCATGGACGATACGGAGAAACTTTGACGCGACTTTTGGCGCGAACTTTCACATAAATTTCACACGATCTTTCAAGCTAACTTTCACACGAACATTCGAGCGAACTTTCAAGCGAACTTTCAAGCGAACTTTGAAGTTAACTTTCTCACGAACATAACGGAATACATGCCACCCCTTCCAAACCTCCTCCCCCCCCCCCCCCCTCTCGCCGCTACCCCGCTCACCTGTCCAACCTAGGGCCCTGGCGGTCGCCTTTCCTGAAAGACGTGACTGCAACGTTCTCATCTAGAGGCTTGGCCACCTTGAAAACGTTGATCTCATCCCTCCTGTGGTTCTCCTTATACAGCGACAAAGCGTGTTCATTCAGCTCAGAACTTAGACCACGGAGAGTATTGATAACCTCGGCGACCGCGGCGTACTTCTCCTCGAGCTCCCCCCCGCTGACCCACGCAATCTTTCCATGTCCCTCGGACAAAATCCCCCCCTTTGTGCCCTCCCCAGCGCGCTTCATGACCGGGATCGGAGTCATGCGGTCGTTCCTCAGCATGCGTTTACAGTCGGAGGCAATGGCTCGACCGAGGACGGAGTAGGCGTCGGGGCCGAGGAAGGAATCGAGTACAAACCAACCAGAACCAACGGTTAGATCGGGATCGGAGGAGGAGGAAGAGGGGGTGAAGGAACGGCTGGGGGAGAGTGGGAGAGGGGGGTGAGTGGGGGAGAGGGGGGAGAGAACCAGTTAAACGAAACAACTCACTTGGCCTCAATCTCTGACATTCTGGTGGGTTCAACACCAGGGACGACGAGAAGACCAACAAGAGCCTCCTCGGGGATTACGAAATCGTCTTCTTCGTCGTCATTGGACACGGCTCCTCCAGTGGAGGAGGGTCCGGTGGTGCCCCTCGCTCCTCTACTTATATTGTTGTCTGCCCCGAGAACGCGGTCCACCATGGGGAGGAACTGCTCGTTGATGGGGATTGAGACACCCTCAGTGTTGTGGATGGAATTCAGGTCGAGGGCGCACGCGACTGCGCACACCACAGCCGCAGAGATTCCCTTGTTGCTGAAGGGGGGGGGGGGGGGGCAGCGGGCTGTTAGTCATCTAGCTCGTGTCGCTGGCATGTCATGCTGCGCAATGCTCCTCACTTTTTAGGAGCAGCGCCCCCAAAATAGTGGACACACCCCTCTCGCCCCCACCATTTCCTCACCTGTGCTCCTTCTTGTTGACCCGATTTACCACCTCGATGACCTGGTGAGCGATGGCCTCCTGCATTATCTGGGGCCATAAGCTGGTTTTGGGGGGAGGGTAGTGGGGGTAGGGGTCAGCAGGGGCGAGGAAGGACACAAAGGGGGGGGGCTATGAGGCTAGAAGGGAGGACTAGAAAGAGGGACTGGTGGGGGGGGGGAGGAGGATAGCATAACCACAACTCTTCCCTTCTCACCTGGCCTCGGTTGCCGCGTCCATGAACTGGTTCTGCTTCGCACCCTTGCGCTTTACGTTCTCAAGGACCGAGTGGGCCTTCTTGCGAGCATCAGGGATACCGTTTTGGGCCATCTGGGGACGGGGGGTGGAGGGGGGAGAGATGAGGGCGGGGGGGGGGAGGTGTGATGCTTCGCAGAACAAACCACGAAACTTACCTCTTCCTCGTATACGGGATTCTCGAGTAGTTCTACCAAAGTCTTGGGAGCATTTTTGCGGGCCTCAGGGGAGAGGCCCGGAAAGATTGTCTGCTGGAACTTCTTCGGATCCATGAGGCGAGAAAACATACCATCCAGTCCAGTGTGGGTCTTGGAAGCCTTCCCGGAACCAAGTTCGAACTAAAGGGGGGTAGAGGAATAAAGAGAGGGAGAGAGGGAGAAAATTAGATGACGGAATCGCCAAATCAGGGCGACGCGGGGAGGAACTTCACACAACTCACCTTCAGCTGTCGGAGCATGTCACGAGCACTGCCATGCTTCTCAGTCCTCTCCGGATACAAGGACACATAGTTCTTGTTCTTGGAAGACATTTTAGGTGGAGCAGCCTTTCGCTCCTTCTTAGCCTTAATCTTCAAGCGCAGGAGAGGCTTGTTCTCGGGATCAACTGCGAGGCCCTTCTCGGCAGCCGATATCGCGCCCACATAGTCAGACGTCTGCAAGGAGTAAGTTGCAACACGGTAAAAACCCTTCACATTCTCAGGGTCATACTTGAGGGACAACTTTGCGTCCTCTAGCGCCTTCGAGAGATGACCAAGCCCACCATGTGCGGCAGAGCGATTGCATAGCACCACTGACTTGAAGGCGTCGTCTGACTCAGGAGCCAAGCTATAGGCCGCCGTGTATTCCTCCACAGCCTTCTCAAAAAATTTTTGCTTGAAAGCCTCAGTGCCTGCATCCTTGTGGTCCAAGTGGATAGGAGAAGATACAGGCTCTGTCAAGTCGAAGCCCTCAGCCGAAGCTTCATAAACTCCTGACATTCCAGGGCTGGAAATTTGTAAACATTTGAGCTCTCACGATTTCGATTTTTCGTGACCGAGGTGAAATTCTTGTCAATACATGTTTATATGCATATATATTTAATTTCATGTATGTAAAGCTCAAATTTATAATTAAATATTTAATGGAATCAGTGATGAAAATTTGACTATATTTGTGACAATTTTTTGAATATTTATAAGCCAATATTGACTTCGAACATTTGATAAAATATCAAATACAAAATCGATTTTTATTAAATCTATTTGAAACCTTTGAAAAAATATTTTCACTATTTATCAAGATCCTATTTAAGATATATAAATATACAAATTTGATTTTAAATTTGATACAGCGAAATATTATATATTTTTTAAGTCTCAGTTAATCAATTTCATTTTGCCGATTTTTGTCAATTTTCACTTTGCACCCTTACCACAAAAATAATTGTGCTTGCGACTACCGACCGCCCAATAACTAG
Source organism: Triparma columacea (assembly GCA_030267965.1). Taxonomy (NCBI): domain Eukaryota; class Bolidophyceae; order Parmales; family Triparmaceae; genus Triparma; species Triparma columacea. Next base: position 47,873 of record BRYA01000548.1, read on the forward strand.
CACCCGAGCTTAGTATTACACCAACTTCGACTAGAGGCTCCGTTATCACAAGCAAAACTTGCCCTACGCTTCCCCCAACACCCCACACCTCGGCACAACTGTTTTTACTGGCTTTTTTAATCTCGTATATTGGACCTCCTGCGACCCGTAAACCAGATTTCTCCTCCTACCCGCTCAATCTAAGACCTCTCCTACCCTCAATCCTCCTCCTCCCCCGTCCCACCACCATATCCTAATCCACCAACCTCGTGCCATCCGAG